>JALXFT010001484.1:0-79999 GCA_023376895.1 Aspiorhynchus laticeps | reverse complement strand
GTTTTGTCTCATATTCATTTACATTTACATTTATGCATTTAGCAGACGCTTTTATCCAAAGCGACTTACAGTGCATTCAGGCTATACATGTTTTATCACTATGTGTGTTCATCTTTTAATCATATTTGCAAATGTCTTGACTCCACAGCCAACAGAGAAATTTTGTCTTTACTGTTCCAATACTTATGGAGGGCACTGTACACTATATTGCCAAAAGTATTGGGTCACCCCCTTCTAATGAACAGGCTTGACTACTGTAGTAATTTCCATGAGTACAAATCTTAATGTTTAAGCATACAATTTCCTAGGATATCATTATGTGCTTCTAATATTATAGCAACATTTTGGACAGAACCCTTTTCTATTCCAACATGACAATGCCTCTGTGTATAAGACAAGGTTCAAAAAGAAAATTATTGATTCAGTCAGTGTGGAAGAACTTGACTGGTCTGCATAAAACCAAGTCCTAATCCCAGTTTAACACCTCTGGTGTGACTGTAAATGCAGACCATGAGCCAAAAACTCATCACCAAACACCAATGACTTGTACATATGGGTACAGTCATTTTAGACACTTCCAAAACTGTTGCAACAGAGATGGAAATACAATTTTTAAATACATGAATTATGTTCCCATCATTATTGCCACAGATTTGGAAGTGCATTTTTCTGTTCTAAAAAACAAGGGGTGTCCCAATACTTTTGTCTATATAGTGTATGTACAAGTCATTGGTGTTTGGTGATGAGTTCTTGGCTCAATGTAAAATGACTAAATATATGTTGTACTAGATGTATTTATAAAACTGCATCAAAATTATCAATGTTTTGTATAGCAATTGTCTACTTTTCACTGTTACACCAGGGTTCAATTTTGTCTTTTTTTATGAGTTACTGACAAAGGAACTGTTTTTGCTTTTATTTCAGAGTTGATTAAAGAAAATGAGGACAATGAACAATTGTGTGAATTTGAGGGAAAAAATCACTTAAAAACTGGAGAAAACCCTTTGAGTTGCTGTCAAAGCAAAAAGATCATTTTAAGGAAAACAAGAACCAAGAAATCTTTCACCTACAGTCAGTGTGGAAAGAGTTTGACATGCAAATATAATCTTAATTTTCACATTAGACTTCACACTGGAGAGAAACCTTACAAGTGTTCACACTGTGACAAGAGATTCAGTGTGTCATCAAGTCTGAAAACACATGAGATAATTCACTCTGGAGAGAAAGCGTACACATGTGATCAGTGCGGGAAGAGTTTTGCACAAACAGGAAACCTTACAGACCATATGAGAGTTCATACTGGAGCGAAACCGTTCACTTGTGATCAGTGCGGAAAGAGTTTCACACGATCATCAACCCTTAAGGATCACATGAACATCCACACTAGAGAGAAACTGTACACGTGTGATCAATGCGGGAAAACATTTTTGAGAGCTTCAAACCTGACGAGTCACCTGAGAGTTCATACAAAGGAGAAGCCACATTCATGTCATTTGTGTGGAAAGAGTTTTTCACATCTACAAAGTTTGAAAGAACATCAGAAAATACACACTGGTGTGAGAGAGTACATGTGCTTTGAGTGTGAAAAGACTTTTACTACAGCGAGCCGTTTAAAACTGCATGAGATGATTCACACTGGAGAGAAACCTTATAAGTGTTCACACTGTGACAAGAGATTCAATCATTCAGGAGCTCTGAAAAGACATGAGAGGACTCACACTGGAGTTAAACCTTATATGTGTTCACACTGTGACAAGAGATTTAGTAATTCAGGACATCTGAAAACACATGAGAGGACTCACACTGGAGTTAAACCTTATATGTGTTCACACTGTGACAAGAGATTCAGTCAGTCATCAACTCTGAAAACACATGAGAGGATTCACACTGGAGAGAAACCGTATCACTGCACTGCATGTGGGAAGCGTTTCAATAATTCATCTGCTCTACACAGTCATACAAAAAACAATCACAGTAAGTAGATCAACTTCAGATCGAGCACTTTCAGGTCTGATTTGTGTCATCACCAAATGGTACGATAATGTGTCAAGCAGTAAAATATCATCTGGATAAATCTGTTCTAACCAGACATTACAAGGGACATGACAAAGAAACATTATCTAAAGTTTTCACAGTGAATAAAGTTCATCTTCAAAACCAGCAGATTCAACTGAGATTCAGATCAACTCAAAGATGGAGTTCCTCCACAAAGAACAATGTCAGAAAGTTTAATTCTTGTATGTTGTAAGACCTTGGGGAAGGTAGAACGCACACACATCTGAACATAATGGCGAGCACATTCCTGAATTCAGATTTCCTGCCATAAAACCTCGTTATCTGAAGAGACTTTGTTAAAACAAGGAGGAATTGGAGGAGAGCATCGTGAATGTGGTTAAAACAGGACTTCACTTGTTTCTTATCACTTAACCATCATTTAACCAGGATGGAACGAGGACCACTAGGTCTGGACTTGGTCTGGGATGATCCTTAAAGCAGTAACTCAATGATGGTATCAAGAACAAAGACTGTTTTATGGAAGAGTCCGAGTGTTGAGGTTTTACAGATACAGCCCCAAAGTGACTTTATGACCTCCCGTCCTCCCAGGACATTGCAGACCTGCCAACCTGTACGCATTTTGCGTAGCGGGCACGCATTTTGACCTCAAAGTACGCAGGTACGATTTGTCACTTTAAACTACGCAAAAACCTGGTGACGCCTTTGTGCACGCACAGTAGCCTACTTAAATCAAGCAACAGCAATGAAAGAGGACTTCGACCAATCAGAGCACTGGGTTCATTCCCCATCTAACATGTGGGATGATTGACAAATGCGTAGACCTATCATTAAAAAGAGACTGCAAATAGACAGCAAAACAAAATCCCGCTTGGTCTCGCGCCTTTTTACTCCCGCCATCTGATTTCTTAAAAGAGGACAGTACACACGGTACTTACAACTAAGGTAAACGGGTTGTGGTGGATGTGGAAAGTTAAAATATTGAGTTGAGTTAACTTAATCCTCTGGAGTGATGTGATCGCATTGATATTCTAGACGAACTGTGAATAGAATAAAAGCACACATTCATATTCAGCCAGATCTGCTGCGGTTTATTTGTGTTCATATAGCTGCACTCACTGAACAGCGTCCTAATATTAGGGCTTTTAAAAGCCAAGTGCGCGTACTTGGATAAATACTGATATATTTGCACTATAACTTCGCCCGTGTCTAATAAACCCTTACTAAAGTCTTACCGGAACATTCATATCTGCTCGCGCAGCTGCTGACAGAGCAGACAGTTACCATGTTTGGTTAACAGCTTCACAGTCTTTTCAACTACACAGTATTATTTCTGTCTTACAGTCATTCATATTATCACAGAAATACTGGGATCAAAGTTAATAGTTCAGATATTAACACTGATGTTTATGGTAGCGATCAAAATAGACCTTTTGAAAGTTAACTGGCGCTTCAAATAACGTTTGTGTCGATTGCATTGTTTCGCCACTAGGTGGAGACAAGTGACTTAAAAAATGTATTTGTGATTGAATCAAGAGATTCGTTCAAAAACACTGATTCATCAGTAAAGAAACAAGTGAAGTATTTATGAGTGAGACATTAAATCATTCATTCAAACCACTTTTTCATAATTTTAATATTTACTAAATATATTATAAATGTAAGTGCAGACCTTTGGGAAATATTTAACATGAATAACATTATCCTATCACTACATATGATATATACTACATATGATATATGCACCCCCCCCCCGTTGCCATCACACAAGTGGTACTCAAAAAAATAATTCCAAGGTTGGCAGGTCTGTAAAAGCATTCAAACGCTATGCAAATTTCATACATAAATGTAGTGGCATCTTTTGCATCTATGTAATCACATTTCACATTATTAAAGCATTTATCGGGTGTTTAACCTGTTAACCCGCACCAGGACGCGGACGCACTGAAAGCTCTTTGATAGCTCTTTGTTTGCACACGTCATTGCTTTCAAACAGATAAAGTAAAACAGGACAAAATGAATCTTGACAAACTATATATCATTTTGAAGGTCTAAGCCTCTAGCATCGACGACAGATCGCTGTTTTTCGATAGAAAGCTTATACGGAATGTATTTGCTAAATTTGTGTAAGCAGTACACATCAAAACATGTATTAAAAAACCGCAGCACATACCTTATTCATCCTGATAACGGCTCTCAAACGTATCCACTGCTGTAAATCCTGGTTTCATTTGAAAGATAAGGGTCCAGTGAACAACATTCCATCGAGCACTTTTAGTCCAAAGAAACAACAACGCTGTAATTTAGATCGTTAATCCTTTGTTTACGTCTCATCTCTTGAGGGAAAGTTATTGTTTGTGTCCGTTATGGAACAAATTATGCTCAAAAACAGCGTCTTGGTGGTAAAAAAACAGCATGATTTTGTAGCAGGCAATGTCCCAAACAGAATGAAATCATCCAAAAAAAAAAAAGTCAAAGATACACGGAAGATTGATTATTTGAATTCTGGCGCTCCCTCGCGACGGCGTGTGACGCACGCTGTGACGCACCTGTCATCTGATGGGGCGTAACTTAACGATCTTTTTAGCACAAAAAAAAACATTTCTTTTTTTTTGTTTTCATATATGTTTGCGTGTTTTGTGGGGAATTGCCTGTATCTGTGTGATTAACATCTCTATGACTGATAATCAGCAGGTAATTACTGACTGTTCACAGATATCAGTGTGAATGCAGTCTATATAAAAGGCCATTATAATGTGAATATTGACTATATTGGGCAGCCATCAGTATGATTAGCATCTGTATGAATGATCTTCAGCATGTGATTACTAATGTATGAGCAGAGAGCATCTGTTTGTCAGGAAATCAGTATGTAATTAAGTTATTTTTTTTATTATTATTGTTTTTTTTATCACTCAAAAATTATTATTATTGTATTTTTCTAGTGCTCAAATAAATCACTTATGTCTAAGATTATGTCTACTGTTTTATAATTGAAAAACTGCAGTGGCATGTATAAAGACTAAAAAGTATGTAGTAGAACCCTTCAATAATTTGGTAAATATTTTTCCTCAAACGGGGGGGGGGGGGGGGGGGGGCTAAAAAAATGTCTGCAGGAATCTCATTTTTCATGGTATCTTCTTCAGATTTGAAATATAAACTAATGAGACATGTGACTTTCAACCCATTACTTTTCTAGATTGCTCCAGGACTGATTTCATGTATTTTTATATGAAATAAAAAAAAATTCAGTGTGGTACAATTTTTATCAAGGCACTTCAGTGTCTATAACTTTTTATATTTTTGAGCATCATCAACTCTGGATGATGGATAGTAAAGGCCAAAGGGTCTTCTTTCCAAAGACACCACAATTGTGTGTGTGGCACACTGAAGTCAGGAGCTGTTACCATTTTAAGTTAGTTAGTCATTTTCAGCTGTGATTCCCAATATGGGGGGTGCAGGTTAACAGGTTAAGCTAAATAATGTTATAAATAAATAAAAACATGGAAACAAAAAAATACATAATTTGCAGAAATCAAATGCAATAATTATCATATTTTATGCATAACTATTTGTATTGTATACCTTCAACATTTTTTGTTGTTTCCAGTCTCGATGGATAACTTGTGATGGAAAGACCTGTCTTTGAACATGATGTATAAGGTGAGCAAGACTTTATAAGGACATTTCTATTTATTTATTTTTAAAGTGTATGTAATTGTGGCTGCTTCAAGTGACATTCCTTGTGTTGTTTTGTGTTCTTTAGAGCGGTGTTGAGAGGAGAAGCAGATGATGAAGATCTCCGGCTGCTGTTGATGGGTAAAACCGGATCTGGGAAAAGCGCCACAGGAAACCTCATCTTTAATGATTGGGTGTTTGAGTCAGAAAAGAGCTCTTCATCAGTGACCAGAGTCTGTAAATCACACACTGAATCTGTTCATAACAGGAGCGTGACAGCGATCGATACTCCAGACTTCAGATTCTCCACTCACACTGACTTTGATTCAGACTCGGAGCTGAAGACAGCTCTTGAATTATGTTCAGCAGGAGCTCATGTCATCCTGCTCTTTCTGTCTTTAAGCACTTTCACTGAGCAGAAGAAGGAGTTCATCAGCTGGTTTGAGCAGAAGCTCTCAGATTTACTCTAGTGCTCTTCACTCACGCAGATCAGAGACACATGAGATCTCTAGGAGAAATGATCAGGGCAAATCCTCAGTTATATGCGTTTATTGAGCGATGTGGTCAGAGATATCATGAGTTTAACATTAAAGCTCCAGCAAACAGATGGCCAATCAGCAACCTCGGGAAACCCCCTTTCTGCAATGAGGATGATGACAAAAGGGAATCCCTTAACACAAAGGCAACTAGTACAACTCCAGATTTTTGCTGAGCTGGTGCATTTAATATAAATTTTAGCCTCATTGAGAAACTCAATGCGAGGGTTAATTAAGTGATTGATGGTTCAGGTCTATGCAATTGCACATATTGCTATAAACTTGGGATTTTACATTTTCATTCTCTTAAACTCATCCTTTCCTCACTTTCTCTCTTTCTGCAACTTGTGTGAATGCGTGTGTTCATGTGTTAGATTAGTTTACATGTCTTAGATTAATCCAATAAAGTCTTATTTATATTCTAAAGAGAAGCATCTTGTGTTTTGTGCTCACAAGTTAATGTCTTAAACTGCCGATGTTGTTACTGTGCTATTTAATATTGTTTTCACTATATTTTGGATTTTAATATCCAGAGCAGAGTTGATATTGTACGGCTCGTTCAGTTAATCGCTGTCCGACTCAGTGACTAGCCGGGAAACAGTGAGTCTGTTCAAATTCCCTATAAAATCATAAATGATTCCCTTTGAGCTAAATTGACCTGTTTCCCTTACATTTTACATTACATAGATTAGCCCCAGAGACAGATCCCCAGTGAGGACCTCGTCACCTAGACAGCCATCGGGACAAGGCAAGGCAAGTTTATTTATATAGCACATTTCATACACAGTGGTAATTCAAAGTGCTTTACATAAAAGAAAGTGAAAGGCATACCCACCGAGTATAACGACATGCCCACCGAGTATCACAAGACCATGGGAATCAGACGAGTCCTTTACACAGTCTGACTTTGCTGCAAACTTTTTGAACTGAACTGAGCTGGACGATGCCATCACTGAATTCAATAATGAAATGCCTTTAACTGAAAATTTAGTGTTTAATCTTGTCATTTTACATTATTGAAAATTTTTTTCCCCCTGACGTTATCCCCAAAGGTGGAAAAGGTTTTTTTAAAATTAATCTTCCATTTTTTTTCAAAAAAACAAAATTTTTACAAAGGGGGGCCCTTTTAATAAAAACGGGCAAATTGGGCAACAAAATTTTTACGGGAAAAATTTTTTTAAATTTTAAAAAATTTTAAATTTTTGGGTTAAATTTTGGGAAAATTTTTTCCGGCATTTTTAATAAAATGGGCCAAAAACCCCTTTGTGATTCCTTAAAACCCCAAGTTCCCATTTTTTAAAATGTTTTTTTAAAAAAACGGAAACCCAAAAACCCCATTTTTTTCCCCCAAGAAAAATTTCAAAAAAAAAAGCATTTTTGGGGTTGATTGGGGTTAATTTTTCCCCCGGATTTGGGCCCCAAAAGAGGCAAATTTTTTTTTCCCCAAAAAATTTTAAACCAAGGAAATTTTTAAACCCAAAAGTGCCCCCCAAAAAAAAAACCCCAAAATGGCCCTTTCCCCCCTTTGAGGAAAAGTTTGGTTTTTCCTAACGTTTTAAAAAAACCCGGTATGGGGGAAATTTTCAAAATTTTTGTTTTTACCCCAAAAAAAACCATTTTTTTTCCCCCTTTGAAATGGATTTTAAAAAAAAAAATTAAATTTTTTTTAAAGCCAAAATTTGGGAAAAAATTTTTTTAATTTTAAAAAGGAATTTGAAGGACTTTTTTAAAATGTGTTTGTTTGAATTTGGAAAACCCCCTATTTTTTCCCCATTTTTTAGGGGGAAAAATTTTCCCTTTGAAATTTTTCCCTTAAAATTGGGTTTTGGGGTGAGGGGAAAAAAAAAAAATTTTTTAATGTAAAATTTTTTTTTTATTTATTTTTTCTAAAAAAGGGAAAAATTGGTTTTTGGGTTTTTAAACCCAAACAAAAAGGGTTTCTAAAGGGCCCAATTTTAAAAAAATTTTTAAAACTGGGTTTTTTTAAAAAAAAACTAAAAATAATTTTTCCCGGGGATCGGAAAAAGTTTAAAAAAAACTGGTTTTTTTTAAAAAAAAAAATTTTTTTTTGGGAAAAGGAAAAAAAAACTTTTTATAAACTTTTTAAAAAATTTTTTAAAAAAAAAATTTTTTTTAAAATTTAATTTAAAATTTTTTTTTTAATAAAGCCAGGGCCTTTGGGGGGCCTCTTTCCACAGCCAAAATTCAAAAAAATAACGAAAGGGTTTTTAAAAAAATTTTATTTTAATCAACAAATAAACTTTTTTAAAAGCATGCAAAATTTTTTTTAAAAAAGTTTATTAAAAATAAAGGGTTTTTAAAAAACCAAAAAATTTTTAAAATTTTCCCCCCCTAAATTTTTAAAAAAACCCCCCCTAAAGGGAAATTTGGGGCCCGGGTTTAAACCCAAGGGCCCAAATTGGGGGGCTGGGGGAAAAAGGGAATGGCCCCGGGGAAATTTAAAACAAAATTAACAAAAATAACCATAAACTTTTCAGAAGAGTAATTGAATTTGTAGAAACCCATTATGTAATTGATGATGTTTCCTATTATAATATTGAGTTGCGTGAGAGAACTGATGGGATATACAAAGCTAATCGCCTCATTAGAAATTCATGTTAATGATTTAATGATAAATTAAAACTTCCAGTGCTGAATTGCTTCTGGCTGAATTGCATTCTTTCAAGTCTTATTCAGGTTTTATAACTAGTAAAAGACACAGTGCACTGTTATAGCTAAGCTTTGAATATGCTGAATTCGTTGAATCTGATTAATCAAGCTTTGTACGGTAGTCAATTCAATGACTGGTACAGAATGTTCTGCACAGTTATTCGATCAGTATCAATAGTTCAAGGTCGACTGTTGTCATAGCTAGTTTAAAGTAATTGATTTAAATTCAAGAATGAATGATATGTCTTAAGATGGATAATATTCTAGTAAAAGTAAGGTCAAGCATACGTAATATTCGACGCCGAATCAACCGTATAGCCACATTAGAACGTAAATCGATTCATAAGCTATATTGAAATAGTTAGATCTTCAATATAGATCGATATTGAAGGATATGTCTAATGATTCAATTGATAATCAGTTTAAATGATCAATTTCTAAATGCCTGTTCTAAAGCTGTCTCTTCACATGCGCTCACATTCTCAACACATAGCTTAACGTCATCAAATGCCGTGCGCTGCTACTACATCGCTAGATCTTATACATTGTAACGCTCATTGCTACAGTAATGAAAGCATTAAAACTACACGTCACATTACTGAATAAAGCCTAGAGCTAGAACATCATATCCATATATAGCTATTAGCGATCAGCAGTTACGCAAATCAACATTGCACTATCTCGACTGGGGTCAAATCATAGAATAATCACACGCCTTTGCAGGGAGGACGGACACATGCCGAGTGAGGAGGGGGCTCAAGCAAGTAGTAGCAATAATACGAGCTTTGAAAGAGCAAGTTGAACAGGCTGGCTTAACGTATTTAGACTGCATTCATAATAGAGCATGAACATAATACGATTTAAACGTAAGTGACTTTGAGAATGACTGACACTTTGTATAAGTATCAACTTGTTTGAGATGAATACTCTTCATCTTAGAGCATTATCTTCACTCTTACTCCTTAAAACCATCTTTATAGTTGTTGATCCAGTCGATCTGAGATTTACTAGGCTAGTTTTCGAAATGATGATTACAAGGGATACTCGGTGCACGTGCAACAGCTCTGTTGCGTATCAATCCATAGTGAGTAGTGATTAATGGCTAAATGCTGATTAAATGTCTAACTTCATGATAACACTATAATGAATACCATCTAGTGTATATGTAGTCTAAGTATCAATTATGTGATCCCATTTAATTGTGATCACTCAATGACATTACATTGAACATTCTTGGTTTCGTTTCATTGAATATGTGAATCAATGAGAATGATGACCGTTTAGCACGTTTTCAATGAATCTGAGCTATCCGGTTCTGTGATTCGACACATCAGCAAGTTGATGGTATTCACGTCTCATTCTTTCAGACCATTGCTTGTGGCTTGATCTTGCATGAATTCTAAATCCCCCTTCCTTGTAGGTTGCCTTACTTCCAGTTTTTGAAACTACTCTCAAAAATCCGACTCTGGGCTATTGGGAGGGCTAACAATGTTGAGTTACAGGCATAACAATATCTGTGTCTAATATTCTCGAGTACTCAAGCCAGGAATGAATCTTGTCACATTCTGCTTTGAAGCTCCTCTTCCTGTCCCCATAAGTGTCTTTAGGATATGTAATTAAAGAATACATAACAAATACATGTTATGGTCACGCGGTGCATCTCTTTGACCATTAATCTTGATTACTTGCCCCAAATTTGACAATCTCCTTCCTCAGTTGGAATTATCAATAAGTATTCCTTTTGTTTTAATGTTGCAAGCTGCTCACTGACAGAGTTGGTTGGTTCGCTTGCTTCATACGGGCTGGCGCTAAGGATCTGATTTATGACATGGTCCTGTTTTCTTGGGGCCTCTCTGTGGAATTTGCTCTTGTGGTGGATCTAACACCAATCTGAATCGATTCTTCGATTCTTAAATCTGAGTCTGATTCATTCTGATATCCATACATGGTGCATGTTTTTTTTCTTTTTGAGTCACTGTTTCTTCTATTTTGATGTGTAGTTTTCTGTACCACTGTATGTTATTTATATTTTTAGATGTGTAGTTTGAGTTCATGCCTTTGAAATTAAAATAAAAAAGAATATTGTTCACAAAAAAAAAAATGCTTCCCACATGCAGTGCAGTGATATGGTTATTCTCCAGTGTGAATCCTCTGTGTCTTTTCAGGTCTCCTGACTGAATAAATCCCACGTCACAGTTGAGAACACTTGTAAGGTTTTTCTCCAGTGTGGATCCTCTCGTGTCTTTTCAGATTTGATGACACACTGAATCTCATGTCACAGTATGAACACTTATAAGGTTTAATCTCCAATGTGGACTCCTCTCATGTGTTTTCAGATTTGATGCATCACACTGAATCTCATGTCACAGTATGAACACTTATAAGGTTTATCTCCAATGTGGATCCTCTCATGTGCTTTCAGGTCTCCTGACTGAATAAATCCCACGTCACAGTGAGAACACTTGTAAGGTTTCTCTCCAGTGTGGAATCCTCTCATGTGCTTTCAGATGTGATGAATTATTGAATCTCTTGTCAAAGTGTGAACACTTATAAGGTTTCTCTCCAGTGTGGATCCTCTCGTGATCTTTTCAGATTTGATGACAGACTGAATCTATTGTCACAGTGTGAACACTTGTAAGGTTTATCTCCAATGTGGATCATCTCATGTGTTTTCAGGTCTCCTGGCTGAATAAATCTCTTGTCAATGTGTGAACACTCATAAGGTTTTTCTCCGTGTGAATCATCTCATGCCATTTTAAAAACTCTGCTGAAGTAAAAGTCCTCCCAACACTCAAAGCACATGTACTCTCTCATCATGCAGTATGTATTTTCTGATGTTCTTTCAAATTTTGTAGACATCAAAAAACTGTTACCACATCAAATTACATGAACTACGGCTTCTCCTTTATATGAACTTTCAGGTGTGTTCTCAGATATGAAGCCCTCGAAAATGTTTTGCCGCATTGATCACATGTGTACAGTTTCTCTCTAGTGTGGATGTTCATGTGGCCCTATAAGGTGTGAACTGATTTGCAGCTTTACTCACAGAATACAATTCCTGCTCATCAATAAGGTGAGAACCATTAACCAAAATACACAAATTAATTAAAGAGGACCTATTATACTTTTACGTGGTGATTGAGCATTAAATGCATGTCCACAGTGTATGTAAACAACCACTCCTATAATCGTAAAAAAAAAAACCTACTCCTTTTTATTTTTTTATGAATCCCCATAAATCAGAAGCATTGTCTGAGAACAGGCTGTTCCAGTTTTCTCCCTACGTATGACGTCATAGTATGGAAAAGCCCCACCCACTGGTGACAATCTCTGACCCTATTAGCACAGATCCCACCATGTTTATATCGCTAGAGCAGATAGTCATAACATTTCTCAGCTATTTAAACATTGTAACTCTTGTTTTTGGCTGCAATAATAAACTCCCAGAATCTCAGCCACTGAGGATGCAGTGGATTCTTTTCAATTGTGTGCTGGGAAATTAGCTAAATTTGTATGTTTGTGTGAACCATTGTACACGGGACTGCTTTGCAATTGTAGTGGTTCACTCATTCTGCGTTGTAGCGTGTCGATAATATAAAGAGACCTTACACCATGATGCGGTTGTCAATGTGAGCTTTACTTTCTGGTCTTCATCAGTTTCTAGTATTAAAGTATAACAGCACACCATCAGATAGTAACTAGAGAATATCTGGATCCATAAGCCGTGCCTCTCATCGCAATGACATCCCGTGCAAGATAGGTAGTTATAGCATACAATAACGACTATAGAAATCAAACAATAATAATATGGAAAAGAAAATACAGGAAAAGAAAGCAAATACTATAAGTGATCCATTTACATACTTTGTATCAAAGTATAACAGACATCTCAACCGTGCCTGTCAAAGCTTCCTTTATGAGTGAATACTGTTACCACACTGTACGTTGCAGGTGTAACAGGAAATACATTCAAACCTCTCAGTGTGAATTCTCATGTAAAGGTAAACAGCTAAAGACTTCACATAATCATGAACGTGTAACTCATTACACCGACTCAAAACTAAGTTTTGAGTAATGCATCGTCATATACCGAAACTCATCAGCATCCAGTGTGAATTCGTCATAGTGGACTTATTACAGGTATTCCATGTTTCGATTAAACATACTTTTACAACTTTTAGTACTTGGCAGGTACTAAGGCTTCTCTCCAGTAAAGTGAATTCTCTTGTGGTGGCTAAAAGCTTCCTGGTGATGACTGTAAACTTTTTCAGACACTGTTGGCTAAGTGAAGGGACCTCATCTCCGGTGACTTGTATTCATACACTATGGTCGACTAAAGGTTTCCTTGATGACGGAAACTTTTTCCACTTCTGTTAGAACAGATAAGGCACTTTCAAATCCAGTGTGCAATTCTCATGATGGTGAACATAAGGTTTCCTTGTATTTAAGGAAACTTGTATTCCACATCTCTGTTGCAACAGGTTTTGTAAGTGTCTAAAATGACTGTACTCCAGTGTGTACAAGTCATTGGTGTATATGCCTGTCAATGAATTACTTTGGCTCAAGGTCTGCAACTTTAAATTCACACCAGAGGTGTTAAACTGGTGTAAGGACTTGGTTTTATGCAGACCAGTGAAGTTCTTCCATACTGACTGAATCAATCATTTTCTTTATAAGTGAAACCTTGCCTTATACACAGAGACATTGTCATGTTAGCAACTAGAAAAGGGGTCTCCCCAACTGTTGACTATAATATTAGAAGCACACAATTTCCTTGAATATGATTATAACTGCTTTAACATTAACCGATTTGTACTCAGTAGAAATTACTATAGTTGTTCCAACCTTTTCAGCTTATTGGTGTGCGACCCAATACTTTTGGCAAGTATAGTGTACCTCTCTTCGCAATGATTTTTTTCACGAAAGAGAGAGGGCTCCCGTGAAATTACATGCAGGTCTACCCTCACGCTTATACACGGCATAATTTACGTGAACAAGTGTCATCCTGAGTACATTTCTATATAGATTAACAATTTCAGGTACTAAGGTGAAAATCAAAACCAATACACAAAGTTATCCCCAGTTATAAATGTATAAAGCACAATATAACAGACATCACACAACAGTATTGTGCGTAATGCATCACTTGACCATTCAACAACATGTATGCTTGATCCTGTACACAGAGGTGTCCAAACCTAAAAGCCTCTGGCATTAGTGGCCATTAGTTAATAATAATAAACTCAATAAATTAGTGCAACAATATTACACTTGTCAGACAAGTACAATGCAGGATTTGCAGAAAAGTTGCTTCTCAAAGATGGATCAATACCAACTTTCCTTCAGAATGGTCCAGCGTTCATATCCACAACACACAAGTATCGCACTTTATAAAGTGCCAGTTTGCAAAAGCCTTCTCTGAATATGCTTATGTGGCTAAATTTGCCATCGTCTCTTAGCAATATTCACAGTGACAAGAGCTGCGTGATTTCAACTCTAGCCCAAAATGCTCACTGCCTGTAAAATTCTGAAGCACAATTTTATTACTTCTTAAAAATAAATACTAACGACATAGCTCTGATCTTCATGTATACAGTTCAGAGACAGTGGTAACTTAAGCTACATTGACCGTACAGTGTGCTAACAAGCACATTCACAGGACATATAATGTGCTGTACTTATATGCCTTCTGAATTACGGAAGTTGGACTAATACAGTTGGTCATTGATCCATCTAATTGACAAAAAATAATAACTCGCTTTGCAGGGGGTAGGTGTAAGGGTTTTATTGCGGTGTGAATTCTCATGAGGTACTCTAAGGTTTCCATGTTGAGTAAAATGCTCTAAATGCTGTAATGGTACGAAAGGCTTCTAGATCATGTGTGAATTCATGTGTGCCTGTTTAAGTTTCCTTTTTGGAAAGCAAAATACTTCTACACTTTGTTGGCATGAATAAGACTTTACTCCAGTGTGAACAGGTCATGTGCCAGTTAAGGCTTCGCTTTATGAGCTGAAACTCTTGCCAGTATCTCCAGGTGAAGGGACTATCTCCATTGTGTATTCTCATGTGGACTTTTAGGTTTACACCATTGAGTAACCACTCTCACCACACTGTTTGGCAGTTCCTAAGGCTTTTCTCCAGTGTGACCATTTTTAATAATGCCTGTCATAGCACTATGCACAGTTAAAAGTGAAACTTTTTCCACAGTGTAGTCAGGTGTGAGGCTTATTCCTTCAGTAAGAATATCTTATTGTCAGCCAAGTTAAAGGCTTCCTGTTAATACACAGTTTGAAACTTTTTCCACACTGTTGGCAGGTGTAAGGCTTACTCTCCAGTGTGAATAAAAAACTGATGTGGGTATTAAGGTTTCCATGCTGATGGAAACTCTATTCCACACTGAGGGCATGTGTAAAGCTTTTCTCCAGTGTGAACTGTACATGTGCCATGTTAAAAAACTGTCCTTTAATGAAGATGAAACTTTGTCCACATTGTTTGCAGGTGTAAGGCTTAACTCCAGTGTGATTTCTCATGTGACACGCTAAGGCCTCCTTGATGACTGAAATTTATTTCCACACTGTTGGCAAGTGAAGGGACAATACATTTTCAGTGTGAATTCTCATGTGGACCCTTTACGGTTCCCATGTTGAGCAAAACTTTTTCCTACAAGTTTGCAGGTGTAAGGCTTCTCTCCAAAGTGAATTGCATGCTGTGGTGGCTTGAAGGCTTCCTTGGATTATATGCAACTGGTTTTGCTCTTTTGCAAGTGAAGGTGACTCTCTCCGGTTGTATTCTCATATGGTCGCATAAGATTTCACTTGATGACGGAAACTTTTTCCACACTGTATTGCAGGTGTAAGGCTTTCTCCAGTGTGAATTCTCATGTGGTGGCTAAGAAAGTTTCCTTGATGACGGAAACTTTTTCCACATCTGTTAGCAGGTGTAAGGCTTTTCTCCAGTGTGAATTCTCATGTGAGTGGCTATAGGCTTCCGTGCTATGACTGGAAACTTTTTCCACACTGATCACAGAATGTAAGGCTTTTCTCCAGTGTGACATTCTCAAATTTGGTGGCTAAGGTTTCCTTGATGACGGAATGAGTGTTTTCCACATTGTTGGCAGGTGTAAGGCTTTATGTCCTAGTGTGAATTTTTATATGCCTGTCAAGACTTAATTTGTAAGTGAAACTTTTTCCACATTGTTGGCAGGTGTAAGGATTTTCTCCAGTGTGACCATTTTTATATGCCGGTCAACGACATACTTTATAAGCTGTAATACTTGAATGCTTCCACATTGTTGGCAGGTCATAAGGCTTTTGGGCTCCAGTGTGAATTTTTATATGCCTGTCAAGACTTACTTTATAAGTGAAACCTTTTCCACAGTCCAGATTGGCAACTGTCAATACAGTTGCTCCACATATGTGGACTGTAAGTTAAACATTTTGATTAGTGACATCTTATACACAGAATCCGAAGGCAATTTGTAATCACTTGTAAATTCCAGTCTATTTGAGCTTTTTCTCGTGTGGAAATCTAATTACCAGTTTGTGAACGCCTAATAACTTCTATTTTTGTCCAGCTAGTGAACATTATTTACATTTCTCGTATTGATCTTTCTCTTCATATTGGTCGTTGAGTACTTCCATCCCTACTGTGTTATTCCTATGCCATGTCTAAGGTGAAAAAACAAACTAATGTCTGTCCCCAGTCTTAATAGCACTGGAAGCTACAACTGTCATCAGGACAACATTTAGTTAATGCATTAGGTGCTGTGCGATATGACGATATATATCGGATGGACGAAATAAAAAGCTCTATCTGTTTCATGATTATAGTGTCTATCGTTTAATTTCGTGGTGTCGCAAAATACATTGTCCCTACGGTACTTTTTCATCATTTCGCTGACTGCGCTCTTTACACGCCACTTCATTCGGGGCATTCAATGGTCAGACAGATTGTCTGGTGGATTATACGACCAGAACTAAACGAGGGACTACATCTGTAGAACGGGCACGTGTTTTTAAGCACTGCAGTTTTAAAACAACCGATTTTAAACATTATGACATACGCACACACACACAGCGTTATGTGTGCACACGTCTCTGTTTCTGTGTGAGAGGAACCGCGTGTTTTCTTTTGCACAGCTTTATTACTTTGAACGATTACATAACACACACTTATGCGTCAGACATCACACACATCTATTGCATACATACATACACTCATACACACACACACTTGATTTCAGATCCTTAAGAAAGAAAACAGCTGCAAGAGAAAACGCATATATAACAGTGTATTGGATCTGGACTTCGGTCTTAACAGGAAGCGGTCCAATATTCGTATCTGTCCTGCCATTCCTATAAACTCATAGCACATTGCTAGGAATATCTCTCACTGCTCTTGACTAAATCACTTTTAGTAACTTTAATCATAAAAAATAAATAAAAATCATGATCTGTGTGATATATATATATATGATATATACCCATGGGGACCTAATATATATAGGTCCCCACCGTGACATAAGTCCCCATGAGTAATGTGTGTATATCAGGTAAATAGATAGATACAGCACTATCTATGATAGATATAATTAACACGTGTATTATGTATACAGATTCTATACATATATATACACATTATTTACACATACACATATATACTTGTTTCACTATCCTTGTGTGGAACTCTCCGTAGGCATAATACACGTGTTAATTATATCTATCGTAGATACAATCTGTGTGTGCTATTGCCCTACAGTGAACCCTACACCTAAACTTAGCCCTCACATGTATGTAGCATTTTGCTTATTTATTGTAGTTTTTTGTCAAAATACTTGCAATGTAGTGATTCTATAATGAGTCTTATGTGTATTCACTGACTGTTTATTTATCCTTCACGGTGAGCTTGAATTTTTTGTGTCTCTTTTTAGGCTTGTATTAGTTTGATATTGACATTGGTGACCAGGGATCATGAAAATTCTATAGTATCAACAGATTTTAATACTCATAAAAACCTATGTATAAGACACATAAATATGTATAATACTATATCAGGATATATATCGTATATCGTGATATAATAATTAGTCACTTATCTTGATATGACAGATTTTGCGTCGAGGTGTTCGCTCCACCGCCTATCATGGCATGAAAATCAACGACATCCGCTATCAACTTGTCTCTGTACCAGAGGTGTCCAAAATCTGCTCAAACCGCCTATCTGTCCGTACTTACCAATGTCATCTCTGTCACGCCGAGTCTCATAACTTAGGCCCTTAACAACCCCCTTTAACCTTCAGAGTCTTAGTGTTATTAAAAAAAAAGTGTGTTTTTACTGCCAGCTTAAAGGTTCGCCTCTGGGACCGTGATCTCTTAAGAAAGTGTAGCTATCATTGTGAAGAGCTGCGTGTTTCAACTCTAGCCGCTCAGAGCGCATCTGCCCATATCGTTCTGCGCAGCAAGATTAGAGCTTTCATAATAGAGCCTGGACCTGACCCTTCTAAAGCTTTCAAATAATACAGAAGACCTTGTTTAGTATGTTCAGGTGTGTTTGCTTAGGGTCTGGAGATAAACGATCCAGGACATAATGCACTGATCCTATTAATTGACAAAAAATAATAATCCAAGGAAACTGAAACTGTGGAAATGGTAAAAAGAAGGAAGCTTCAGATACGCACAATGCTGGACCTTCAATTCGCTGTCCATGGTTTGGTGAAAGCAAAAATCTAAGCATGCAGCTATTGGTTCTGGCAGATGAGGTGTCAGTCAAAAGCTCGCATCAGCTGACTCTCAGCCGATCCCCATTTTGTCTATCAGCATGGTTCTCAATCTGTTTGTATGAGCATAGTACGGAAAACTCAGAAGAGTGGATTTGGCTTTCCAAGTACGGCTACCATTATGACCAATGTTAAAATACAGTACTAGCACTATGCACGTGGATGTTTAAAAAATCAACATAATACATTAGTTTTATGGACTAAATATTGAACTGAATTGGATCTCTGGACCCTTGTCAGCCAAGTGTAACAACACCGTTTGTTGGTGGACATAGTTATGGATCAGGAGGCTTAACACTGCACTGTGAGTTATTTCCATGTAAATAAAAAACGTTATTATTAAATAAAAATATGGTTGTACCTAAAAGTCTGAATAAAGACACTGTACTATACCTGCAATGTTGAAAAAACTGTATCTTAAAGATGAAATGAACAATCGTATCGTACTTAACTTACAGTTTATTTAACTTAAGTAGCTACAATACATTTTCATTTAGATCTTTAAGTACATGTTCAGATTTTTATGTTAACTTTTAAATAAAAAAGTTTTTGATGTCTGACGAACTAAATAAATAACAACAGGCCTGTATGTGTAGCTGCAGTGTAACAACAATCAGGCGGAACACCTGTCCACGCTAAGCCAGGTTTTAAAACCCAGCTGTGAGCGCTTGTGAAGTACAGTACGTATTTTTTATTTAACTTTTTAATTAAAGAACGTACTGTGGTTGCTATGATATGGAATATCCGCTGAAGTAACATGGCAGACGCATCGCAAATTAAATGTGTAGCTGCCCAAGTATTATTTTTCATAACAATATTATGGTACTCCAGCAATGTCCATCTTTTAGCCATCTGGTAAAACGCCCAGCTAAATGAGCTCTTGAGACAAGGCAGCGTATTTACTTCGACATTGTTGTTCAGTTGTAGTACAAGCTAGTGGTTGCTGATGATATGGAATAGTCCCGCCCCTGATAGTCCATATATGGCAGACGCATCCGTCAGTATTATCAGCATGTTTCTCCCCAAGCATTATTTTTCAATAAGCTATATTAAATGGTACTCCAGCAATTCGGCATCTGGTAAAACACCATCAATCACTCTGAGACATCGGGAATTTAGTGAGTGGAATTCGTTTCCCCAATTGTTGATTCACCTCGTGATTCATTCAAGTAGGGTGTGACGGTGATTACGTCCCGAATTCACCACTATATCCATATCATAAGGTGCCTGATTCAGTAGTGATCAGCAGTTTTTGCATTGCTTCACGCATAACTACATTATTGAAATGGACTCCACGAGTTATGTGACCGACTCAAGAACACCAGTCATCACTTGGAATCGGGAACTTCATCTCCAGTGGAATATCAAGAGATCAAGCATCCTTGCCACAGCTAGACTGTTTCACTCTCTCGAACGTCTTCACAGCTAAGTTCCGTTTTAACTTGTTCTCAGGTTAATTGCCAACATGCATGTTGCTATGGTTATCCGCATAAGCTTAGGCTGATTTAGGCCCAATCCCTGATCCCGTTAGCCCTTCCCGTTTCACGCTATCCGCTCCATTTTGCGCGTTCACGTGAAGAGGTAGGGGTGTCTCCATTCTCTTTTGGATGGAGTGGTATGGGTAAGGGTAAGGGCCAGATAGCCCTTCAAGAACGAAGATTTTTCAGATGGGAACTCACATCTCCAGAACGAAGGGGTATGAAATGATCTCAGCGTAAACCTTGCCTACAGCTGCTGTTTCAACATGGCTGCCTCGAAGCGATTCACAAGCTAAGTTCACTTTTAATGTAAGCAGGTTATTGGCATTACATAAAGCATGTTGCTAATGGTTATCCGCGTAATGCATTTGGCTCATTTAAGGCCCAATCCCTCAATCCCCTTAGCCCTTCCCGTTTCCCCTTACCCCTCCATGTTCGCGTTCAATGAAGATGTAGGGGTGTCTCGATGTCTAATAATTTTTGTCATAATATTTTTATGGGTAAGGGTCAGGGCCAGATAAGCCACTTCAATACGACATTGAGGTGTCTAGGACCACACTACATACGAAGGGGTATGAATTATCTCAGCGTAAACCGGCTGCGGCAACATGGCTGCCCGATTCGAGACAAGAGAGAGAGAGATAGAGATGTAAGCATTGTGTGTATGCGCGTCTCTTTACAATGAGTGAGTTTACTTCAGAAACAGCGATTTTATCATCTTGTTGCTGGAAGTTATACTCAATGTATGTGATTCAGTATTTACGGTCATGTTATTCAATAGAAATGTTTTTCGGGCAGTCTAAGTAATTCTTTGCTCCTGGATGTGTGAGCTGTGCAATCTCGATGTGTGTGTGTAATCAGTGTGTCAAGTAAGCAGCGCATTAGATATTGAACGGTAAGGGTCTAATGTACCCCTAGTATAATGTGTGTATTGTAGGAGCTAGACGACGTATAACCCTGTTAGTAGTGGTGTCCCAATTCTTAGGGGAATATTTCCACCCCTACCCCTTGACGCTGTTTCAAGGGAGAAGAGGAAGGGGAATGAAATAGAATTGGTGATGTCATGCCTTAGTTGTTTAGTTGCGTAATGTGCGGTACTATCTGTGAGTTTACTGGCAAACAACAGCGATTTTATCCTCGTTGCAATATGCTGGACTTAAGGGATATAATGCCAGTGATTCATGTATTTAAACTGTTAGTTAATCAAATTGTAACCATGCAGCCGTCAGCTACAGTTTCTTTGCATCCTGGATGTGTAGATCCCCTGCGCAATCAGTTCCGACTCATTCTCTACTTTTTTTGGAGATGAAGAATTGTAGGTAAACTTGTTAAATCAGCTAAACCAGGAACATGTATGTTATACCCTATTCCATCTAAACTACTACAATGAAGGTTGCTTCCAGACAGTAACATGATCCTCTTTTGTGCTATTATTAATTTGTCATTAGGATATGTCCCCAAATACCATCAAATTGGCTGTTATTAAGCCTCTCATTAGAAAATTTATCACTACTTGACCCCAAAGATCTAGTTAATTACAGTTTTCCGATACTCGAATCTCCAACTTTTTCTGATTAGGACTACTAGAAAAGGTTGTATCCGTCACAATTATATTTCTTCTTAGAGAAAAATTATATCTGTGAGGATTTCCAGTCAGGATTTAGACCATCCCATAGTACTGAGACTGCTCTCATTAGAGTTACAAATGACCTGCTCTTATCATCTGATCGTGGTTGTATCTCTCTATTAGTGCTACTGGATAGTAGCACTGCGTTCGACACTATCGATCACAACATTCTTTTGAATAAGACTAGAAAACATTGTTGGCATTAGTGGAAGTGCATTAGCATGGTTCAAATCGTACTTATCTGACCGCCATCAAGTTCGTAGCAGTGAAAGAAGAGGTATCATATCGATCAACAAAGTGCAGTATGGAGTTCCTCAAGGCTCAGTACTAGGGCCGTTACTTTTCACGCTTTACATGTTACCTCTTGGGAAATATCATCAGGAAACACAGGGTTAGCTTTCACTGTTATGCTGATGATACTCAGCTCTATATTTCTTCGCGGCCCGGTGAAACACACCAAATTGAGAAGAAACTTATGGAATGCATAGTCGATATTAAAAACTGGATGACGAGTAATTTCTTACTGCTAAATTCTGAAAAAAAACAGAGGTGTTAATTATCAGACCTAAAACCCCCCAAAAAGTAATAACCTAGAACACTGTCTAACACTTGATGGTCTGCTCTGTAAATTCTTCGTCATCAGTCAGGAACCTAGGTGTGTTATTTGATAGTAATCTCTCCTTTTGACAGCCATGTTTCTAGCATTTGTAAAACTGCTTTTTTTCAACTTAAAAATATATCTAAACTGAGACCTATGTTCTCAATGTCAAATGCAGAAATGTTAATTCATGCAATTTATGACCTCAAGGTTAGATTCTTGTAATGCTTTATTGGGCGGGTTGTTCTGCATGCTTAATAAACAAATTACAAGATGGTTCAAAATGCAGCAGCTAAAGTTCTTACTAGAACCAGGAAGTATGACCACATTAGCCCGGTTCTGTCAACACTGCATTGGCTCCCTGTTAAACATTGCATAGATTTTAAAATCTTGTTAATTACTTATAAAGCCCTGAATGGTTTAGCTCCTCAGTACTTGAGCGAGCTCTTATCGCATTATAGTCCTTCACGTCCATTACATTCTCGAAACTCTGGCCATTTGATAATACCTAGAATATCAAAATCAACTGTGGGCGGCAGATCCTTTTTCTATTTAGCGCCCAAATTCGGGAACAATCTACCTAACACTGTTCGTTAGGCAGACACACTCTGTCAGTTTAAATCTAGCTTAAAGACCTCATCTCTTTAACCTGGCGTACACATAACACACTAATATGCTTCTAATATTAAAATCCTGTTAAAGGATTGTTTGGCTACATTAACTAGGTCAACCGGAACCGGGAACATTTCCCATAACACACGATGTACTTGTTACATCGTAAGAAGATTGACATCTACGCTAACATTAGTCTGTTTCTCTCTTATTCCGAGGTCACCGTAGCCACCCAGATCCGGTTCGTATCCAGCCTCAGATGGTCACTGCAGTCACCAGATCCAGTTCGTATCCAGATCAGATGGTTGATCAGCACCCAGAGACAACGTCTACAGCCCTGAACTTCAGCGGAGACCAGGACACCTAGATGAGTCCCAGAGACAGATCCCCAGTGAGGACCCCACCACCTAGACAGCCATCGGGAAAAGACCACTGGAACCAGTTGAGCCCTTACAATCTGACTTTGCTGTAGTTGGAACAAACTGCTGGTTCGTTTGGCCAGAGGAGAACTGGCCTCCCGACTGTTTTGGTTCCTTGTCGCTGTCGCCTCGGCTTGCTTAGTTGGGGACACTTCATTTCCAGCAATATCGTCGACTTGATTGCACAGACACTATTTAAACTGAACTGAGCTGGATGATGACATCACTGAATTTAATAATGAAATGCCTTTAATCTGAAAATTGAGTGTTTAATATTGTCATTTTACATTATTGACACTATTTTCCTATTTTTGATATTGTTCAGTTGCTTTGACACAATTTTATTGTATTGTTAAAAGCGCTATATAAATAAAAGGTGACTTGACTTGACTTTATACTGTTTAGAGTTGGCTTGTTATGCATGTGTGCACTCAGCGACCCTTCATTCATGGTTCGGAAGTCATCGGCAGTGCTACAGTACTTGATCCGCGAAGAATGTCTCTAAAGATGTGTTTTGGATGTGAGGAAGAGGTAACCTTATTCAGTGTTCAGTGGATGCAATTTGTTTTTCCGGGGCAGCAACGGAGTTTCACAAGCTTTTTGTGTTTGTTTGTTCCCATCATTTTGGTGAAGAATGTTTCATAAAAAGGTACATTCTGACACTGGATTTGCAAATCGTTTGATACTGAAAGACGGAGCAGTCCCAGCGATAAAAGATCCCCTGTCATGACTAGGAGCTGCTGTAAACTGCATCAAATATCTGTGTATGTTGCCAATCTGCCCTAAAGTGCTCGCCACTCTTCAGCTCCTGCCCAATGCTCGCCTCCAGGAGCTCGGCTATTTTCAGAGAGAATCGTAAAGCTGTATCTTTCTTTTATAAACCTTGATTAAACTGAAGACATCTGAGCCACTGAAGACGCAGAGGATTAATGTTACTTTTGTTTTTAAGGGAATGCGCCGATCCCCGATCTGCCTAAATGCGTCTATGTTCACGCAAATCATTCGTGATCCAGCTTCATCTACAGAAGAAGTGAGTATAAGGTTTTTTTTTATGAATCTTTGCTAATTGCCTTCCCTTAATAATGTGCTAGTTAGCCAGTTTCGCGGCTGAAGTTCACAAACTGCTTGTCACTCCACGGAAGAGAGGGGTGTGGTCAGCAGAGCTCATTAGCATTTAAAGCAACATGGACTAGAATGGCTCGCTGAAAACAGAGCTGATTTTGACAGGGTAAAAAAGGTGTTTTTTACACTACCATTGAGAAATTTTAACCAAAGTATGTTATAGACTTTTCATTAAGACCCTAAAGGATCAAAGTCAATCTTGAGCAAAATGGGCATCCAATGACCCCTTTAAATTTTAGTTATTCGTTCGGGGGTACAAAAATGAATAAACAGCTTGAATATTCAATTTCTACACATGGGCGGAAATTAAACGCCCCTTTCTGCTGATTGGTCAGCTGAAGATCAAACCTGTGCCGTCATCAGTTCTTTCGCAGTATCATGCAGCAGAATAATAGTCCTCCACTGCTGTGGTTGTACGGATTCTTAACGCATTTATTGCAACTACATTTCATCTTTTTTCATCAAACAAACAGACTAATGAATAGCTCGATACGACTTATACCAGGGCAAGAGTCTAGACAGGGTCTTTCTTCTGTGTAGATATAAACAGGGCTTAATTTGTGCCGGAACAAGCCAGATCTGGATCCGGCACCTCCGAAATCCGATCCGGCACCTCATTTTGTCGGATCCCCCTCCTCACATGCCAATGAAAGATGTTTGTGCTGACCTATAGTGTGCATATATGAAAAATCCTCTATAATGACCGTGCTTGCTGCACATCTACATTTGAAATAAAGAACCTGAGCGTGCAAAAGACGCGACATGTGAACTACTCTGCTCTCACAAGACATAATGCACGGATCCAATAGCCTATACAGTTGCGTTTTCTTTCTCAACTGTTCACATTTACCTAAGAAAAAACCTGGATACTCGCCAGGACGGCCATTTTTGCGTAATTTTGTGTGTGTTTGGCCACTTAAGCTCAACAACAAACTACGAAAAATAACTCAATATGACACTCGCTAGGCGGCTTTGGATGTGACTGTGAGCGCTCAGCCTTGAAACCTCCTCTGGAAGTGCGTGCAAGTACCGACTGGCTTAAAAAGACGTGCAAATTATAACATTTTTGTGACGATGCAACAATGACCCGATTAAGCAAGTGACAATTCTGTCAACTGTCCAGAAATGCGAGCGAAAGTCTTGGATCAGAGACAGCGTGCAGCAGCTCGTTGTATTGCAGATGAGATGCGCTGATGTGGATCCCCTTTGAGAGATTGAAAGAGAGAACGCGGTCCAGCTGAATCAACTAACACTGTTTTCAAATGACTGATTTAATCTGCTAGTTTGTGTGGATTTATTTACTCATATAACCTACTTGCTATTGAATATTTCCCTCATTATAAACTTGAAAGCTGCGGGGATGAGTAAAACTATGTGATATACAAACAATCCCCCATGAAATTCTGGACATGATTAATTATAACTATTTGTGAAATAAAATTCCATAATTATTTTTTTTTTTTCCTAGGCCTGGGAATTGCGGTTTCAAAATTTCATGGCTTTTTTAGGTTTTTCATATACGAACCCTAATAAAAAGCAACTGATGCACGCTGTTAATCACTTAAGCTGGCCCACCAATGTGATCAGCTGAATGCTCCGTTACCTCTCCCTCATCTAATCACACTGCTTTGTTCCGGGACCTTCGAAATTTACAAATTAAGCACTGGATATAAATTATATTCTTTGCATCAGTTGGGCATCATTGCAAGGTATGATATGATGGCTGTCATAGCCTACCCTGCTCACCCAGTAAAGTCTGTTTGTTTAATTAATGTAATTAATTAATTTGTTTCAAAATAAATATTTTAAACACTAAGACAAAAAGGAAATAATAATAAATTGGCTTGGGTATACAGGTATATAGGCCTATAAGGTTCACGCAAGAACTGTCATTCTGACTGACAAACCGGAAAACAACAGATATTAAATAGCCTACTCTTAGAGTTTTATAATGTAGTCTTGTGTTTTATTAAAACTGATTATAATTGATATCTCAAAAGGATATGTCATATATGAATGCGCGATTCGTGAGCTTCTAAGTGCATTCGCACACAGGACTGCAACGCAAGATTTTCATAATCAATGTTCTAAAGCAACTGTTCTCAATTTCTGTTCCTCGCATCGCCCTGCTCTTCACCAAACGCCACAATGTCTCTCTCATTCAGAATTGCTTGGAATCAGCCTATACGCCACAATACTAGCAGTGAAATTAGTTATACATGGACACGATATGCGGTTGCCGTACTGTATTAAAGCTTTAATCAGAATAATAACCGTAATAATTAAATAGCTAATTCCCATATCTGCCATTAGCATTGGGAAGTGCAAGCAGGACATTTTTTTGTGTTAAGTAATAAGCCTTTAGAACATACCATTAAGAGTGCGTAGCTTGCACTCTAGGTTCTGCGCAGATCCTCGCGATCACTAATATCCTCTGCGTCTCATTGGGGCTCAAATAAACTTAAGCAATATACACGACGCGACTTGTTGACAAGTCAAGCGGAGACACATGCTGAAGTGCGAGGGGCGGGAACATTCAGACACGCAGTAGAGGAATGAATCGGGCTAAAGTATGGTCGATAGTTTTGAACACTGGCTGGTTCCAAGTACTTGCTTTCTCATTTGGAGTGTTAGAAGCTGGACATTGTGCATAGATAAGATCAAACGTGTGAGTTGAGCTTTGAGAATGAAAACTGACCTGTTTGTTCCTCAGTATCTTGTTTCAGACTGAGATATTCTTCTATCAAAGTCCTGAAGATCTTCCACTCTCCTCTTTAATAAACGCCATCGTTTATAAGTGTGTCTGGATCTCAGTCGCTTCAGCATGAGTTTTCTGGACACTCAGTTCTGTTTAAGATGTGAGAAATAAACCCAAACTAAATCTGCGTAAGGCGTGCGTTTCAAGTCAGCTCTAGTTCAGTAGTTGATGCACCAACTAGTGAGGGAGTGAGAGTTAATGTGACTTAAATCTAGGCTGATTACACACTCAAAAGCATTCATAAAATAACACACCTTATAATGAAAGCCTCACCTTTATGTAGTTATGGTGTATATTAGGTTATCATTAATGATTTGACTGATCACATTTAATAGACTGCACTTCAATGCAACACATTTTCTCTTGGTTTACAGTTTTCGTGAAACACTAGGAGAGTAGGTAATTCTGAATTTGCTATGACAAAATGGCTGTATGTTTTGTTATTAGTTTAAGTATTTGCTATTGACTGTTCAAATGCGGAGTTTTGCGCATCGTGTGTGTGTGAGAGAGAGAGAGACAGGGTCACATCTTAGCACATCATCTTAATCATGGCTTGTGTGTGTGTGAGAGTGTGAGAGAGAGAGAGACGGGGTCACATCACAGTGAGCGCGTCAGAAATCGTCTTCTGGGGTTGGTTGATTGCGATTTCACTTTTCTAACATTAGTTAGTGTGTAATGTTGCTGTTTGAGCATAAACAATATCTGCAAAGTTGCAGTGCTGAAAGTTCAATGCAAACGGAGATATCGTCCTTTAAAATTCTGGAAGTTTAATGCCTACAAAAATGACTGGTAAGGGACTACGAGTTACTTCACGGGTCCGATACGTCACAAACCCAGATAAACCCCGCCCGAACATGTAACGAAGGGGGCGAGGCCATGTTGTGCTGCTTTAGAGAAAAGAAAACTAGGGGTGCACGTAAAAATCTTCATATATGAATCGCGATTCTGTCTTCTAAGGATTCTAATGGATTCCAAGTTTTAAAATCAATGTTCTAAAGCAACTGTTCTCAATACTGTTCCTCGCATCGCCCTGCTCTTCACACGCCCTGTGTCTCTCTCATTCAGATCGTCAGATCATCTCCAACAAACTAGCAGTGAGAAGAGTTATACATGGACACATGTGCGGTTGCCGTACTGTATTAAATCTTTAATCAGAATAAAACCGTATATTAAAAGCTAACATAAGCAGTAGCATAATAACAGCATATCTAAAAGCATGAGACCACAACATCAAACATACCATTAAGAGCCGTGCTTGCACAGGTTCTGCGCGATCCTCTTCACTAATATCCTCTGAGTCTCATTGGGGCTCAAATTGATAAGCAATATACACGACGCCCTTGTTGACAATTCAACCGGAGCACATGCCGCTGAGGCGTGGGGCGGGACATTCAGATGCGCAGTAGAGGCGGTTTAGCGAATCACAACACATTGAGCCAGCTAACCAATCAGAGCCCATTGCGTATTTCTGAGGGAGGGGCTTCATAAAAACCCGATTAGGAAATAATCGAGGCATTTGTCAGAGAAGGGACAGAGCGGTGAGGAATAAAGGTAAATTATGTGAAAAATAATGCGTTTTAAAAAAAACAAAGCATTAACACATGTTAGACTGCACCATAAACACAATCAAGCCTAGAAAAAAAACAGTCAACCACCCCTTTAAGGCGCACACTAGACTTTGAGCATGCGAAATCGTTTTGCATGCTACAACGGTTGTGATATGACGTCATGCTGTGCAGCATCTTTTCAAAAACTTAAATTCAACAAAACATACAATCTACTCCACTTTCCTGCAACGCTGTAGTTTTAAATTTGTTCTTTTAATTCAGATACGAGGTCATGCTGTGACGTATCGATCTGCCGTTGGTCACACGGTGTCACGTGATGCAAATTCGCAGGCCAGAGTTCACCAAGTTTGAACTTTGGAATGCAGCGAAATGCGAAAATTTTCGCATGGGCTTGTGTTTCCGGTCTGACACATTCGCATGCGTATGAATAGAAGTCAATGGAACGAAAAGTGTAGTGTGACCGTGCCTTTAAATCGCGGCTCGTTTGCAAACACATATGAGCATCATCACTGTGCAACGCGACTGCTCCTCTCGGGCTTGAATTGATGGTAAAACTAAGGACATTATTAACCGTTTTTACTTTCATTTTGAAAGCTGAAGCTCACGATTATGGTAAGGGGCGTTACATTTCCGACGAGTCTTGTGGTGTTCGGCCAATCACAATGCACTGTGTCAGTTGGCCAATCAGAGCAGACTGTGCTTGTCTGAAGGAGGGACTTTTAGAAAACGAAGTGTTTGAGAGAGGTGGGGCATAGAAGAACTACAATAATGTACAGTATTTGAAAAATAATGTGTTTTTTTACATTAAAAGCATGCCAACATATTCTGTTACACCAAATACACAAAATGATGATCTTTAAAAAAGCATAATATGACCCCTTTAAAAGCAGTTTGCAGTCCGTAAATTTTGCCTCTTTGTTGCCATCTCTGTTTGAAAATCTGGAATTGCAGCTGTGTGCGAAATTATCTTCCTTGCGTGGGCTGTACTCCGGCACGGCTCCAGCGCGGATGAATCTAATGTTTTGAGGTGAATGTGTTGCTGTCAGTCACCGGTGTTGATATTCACCGTACTTCACAATCAGATTCTAGCCTACGTCTTGGAATATATGACCCAAATAAGAATGTTCAGCATATATTGTCATCTGAACAAGCAACAAGTCTGCCACGTTTGTTCTGACCAACTGAGGAAAACAAAAACATTACAATAAATCGCGCTATCAACGGTGATTAAATCTAAAGATCGGTTAGCTCATTTCACATCAAACCGTGCAAATTATTATTATTGTTATACTTTATTCTCAAATTATTAATGTTAACAACATCAGCCTTGCGTGACTATGTGTATAGTGTGTATTAGTGTAGATTTAAATTTCTGTACAATCTAATCGTCATGCCATTCGAATTTCATATTAAGAAATTATTTTGACCCAAAAAGCTAATTATGCTCCCTTCCAACAGGTTTTCTTTAATACAAATCTTATTTTAATGTGTAATCCCAGGCTGTAATCTGTAATCAGAAGCACATTTAAAACTGGAATAATTTAATTTCATTCACGTGTTTCATAAACAAACAATCCTTTCTGGATTACAATCCGCCATCAAAACGATATATTTAATTATTCTAGCTGCTGTGAGAAAAGGTTATAAACGATCCTCCACCTGCAGGATCCTCACATGCGATAGATAGCCTACTAGCCGGGAAAATTTCTTCATGTTTACAGACGTGACGTAATGACGCAGTGCCATGCTTGAATTTCCCGCGAATTACGTAATACTCTGTCATTTATAGTCACATGGTAAATTTTTTTTTTTATTTGTGTAACATTACGTTCAAAATAACTACAAAATGTCATGCCTTTGAAAAATAAAGAGAACAAAAGAATGCGCTGCTTTAGCGCATCTCTGTCTCCTTGAGCGTCTTTCTGGCGCATGCCACAAACATGAACCACAGCGAATACTTGTCTTTTAAAAGGGTTCATCTAGATTATTTAACGTTAAAAGCATCATATAAATCACTTTGGAACAAATCACATTAGGCCTATATATCATGATAAAAAAAGCGACTTTACAGTCTGGAAATTTCGCTGAACCCCTATCACTTTAAGAACCGCTGGTCTACCCTGTGTAGTAATCAAATATTCAAGCTGTTTATTCATTTTTGTACCCCTGAACGAAAAACAAAAATTTAAGTCTTGTTATTCGGGGGGGAAAAAGAAGTAAAAACAAAAAAGTAAAAATCCATTTTCTCATATTTCTACTTTCAATATGAAATAAAAAAAACAACTGAACGAATGATACACAGATTAATGTTACACATAAATTTGTTTAGACAACTTCTGCATTATGATTTTTTCTTAATTTAATGTGTGATGCGTCATAATAATGAATGACCGATATGAGGGAAGGAACTTCTCAGGTTCACATGAAGCCAGCGTTAGGATTTGTCTGGTCATGTGATCTCAACATGTCTGTCCACATGCATCGACCCACTCCATGTCAAATAAAACCATTTCAATTAGGACACGCATATGACATTCTTCAAAAACATCTCTCATTTCTGTAGAGCTGGACATTTGAATAAAGATCAAACGTGTGAGTTGAGCTTTGAGAATGAAAACTGACCTGTTTGTTCCTCAGTATCTTGTTTCAGACTGAATACTTCTTCAATCCTGAAATCTTCACTCTCCTCTTTAATAAACGCCATCTTTATAAGTGTGTCTGGATCTCAGTCGCTTCAGCAGGAGTTTTCTGGACACTCAGTTCTGTTTAAGATGAGAGAAATAAACCCAAACTAAATCTCTGGGTGCGTCTCAATCAGCTCTAGTTCAGTAGTCAGCACACTAGTGAGGGAGTGAGAGTTAATGGACTTAAATCACCTGATTACACACTCAAAACATTCATAAAATAACACACCTTATAATGAAAGCTCACCTTTAGGTAGTTATGGTGTATATTAGTTATCTAATGATTTGATGATCACATTTAATAGACTGCACTTCAATGAAAACATTTTCTCTTGGTTTAAGTTTTCATTAAACACGTTTGTGTCGAATTAAACGCTTTTGACCAGCCTGTGACGTCTGCGAGTCATTTTGAGAATCATTTGATTCAATTGACTCGGAGTCTAAACAGCTCGGTTTCTCCAGCGACTCAATACATGTTTAAACTGATTCACGATATTCGGTGTGAACTGAGACTCGCCTTTTGAGTTACTCGTGTGTGGATGCGCTTTACTCACACAAATAACCATAACTTTTAAATAAACCATTAATTCGTTACAGTACATAATAAACAGTTAATTTATCATTATATAAAAAAAGTTAATGCATCCATGTAAAACTTTGAAGTTGAACAGTTTCTACACGTTAAATGTTTAACACAAACCTTTCATCAGTCGAATCACAACAGATGCAGAAGCGCGGCGTATCCTCATGACATCACATCACCACAGCGAAATAAAAGTCCTTAGTCATGTTTCAGGAGAGTTGACAGAATTGTCACTTGCCCAATCTTGCATCGCCACTAAAGTTTACCATTTGCATGTCTTTTTAAGTCTTGCCACTTAAAACATTCCAGTGAAAGATAATTTTATTCAGGACTTGGGTGCATAGAGGGGTAATTACCCCCATTCTCAAAAACAAATTTCAGGTCGTTGTGTGACTGCATTTTTTGTGATATTTTCAATCAAGGATACTTTTAAAATTACAGGATAGGGAATAATTTATGAATATTACAAATTCATTAAAAAAATTGTAGATAAAAAAAAATTGTGTTTGCAGAGAGATTTAACTATTTAGTTTATTAATTGAAACAGAATCCTTATATCAATGTATTTATCTTATTCCGTATCAGTTTCTCCCTGAAAGGCAATAAATCAAATTTCAGCTTTATTTGGTTAAAGTGGATTTCATTATACAGTAGGTCCATGACTGGAAAGAATTACATTGATTGTGAGTTTAAAACTGCTGATTTTGACTGTCTGAATGAATTTTTGATTAAAATGGTTAAAATAATTATTGTATATGTAAATGAAATGTGATTTACATTTCCGCAGATTATCTTTTTTTAAAATTGGCAGTATAATCTGTGCTAAAATGTGATTATAAATATAAACAAGTTACCTATTAAGCTGCTAGATTTAAATTATTAGAAATTGATTTATAAACATATTTTTCCTCCCCATATGAGCCATCTATGAATATCAGATACACACTGAAAATGACCAAATCTGTCTTCTATAAGAACTGGAGTATGATTTTGATTACATTAAAAGTTTTGAAAGCAAAATACCTGCAATATCCAGATACGTCTGTAGTAAACTCAGAAGTGAAGATCATGAGTCTGAGTGAATCTTCAGCAGGTTCTTGATTGAGATGTTACTGTGTGGCGCTGCAGTCAAGACTGACTAAAGCACTGAATCACTGTGGTTTATACAGATTTCAGGAGGCCGTCATTAGAATATAAAGGATGTAAGCAGTTACAGGTTTTTACCCAGATTTCCAGCAGCTCTAATCTAATCATCATAACTATAACACTCATTATCACAGAGATCAGGGAATGTCTCACCTTCAGCCACTGCATTCACATTTAACTCATGTATTGATTAGCAGGAACAAAGACACCAATTAATGAAATGAGGCAGAAGCATCAGCAGCCAATAAAGACAAAAGGTGACACTTACCATGATTTCACATTTGTATTCAGACACTCCTAAAACAAAATATTCATTTTAAAATTGAAATGGCATTTATCTTTCTGATAATTTTCTAAGGCTACGGTTTAATTTTGACCAGAATAATTGTCTTTTACATTTAGTCATTTGGCAGATGCTTTTATCCATAGCGACTTACAATTGGGGAAAACATAAAGCGATTCATCTTGAAGAGGCAATCAGACAGAGCAAGTGCTCGTAACACCAAGTCTCAGTCATTGTTCAAATAAGTTGAAGTAATTATTCCTTAGACGTCTGTTTTAAATAATTATCGGCCTATTTCTCTGGTTTCTTTAATCTCCTTCTTTTAAATGTACTAGAAACAGTTGTGTTGGGCTAAACACAATTTGTATTTGTATTTTATGGTTTGTATTTCTAAATACAAACCATATATCTGAAAGTTTTTTAGTTAGGTTTTAAGTCTATTCACAGCACCGAGTCTGCTTTGCTGAGAGTGCTAAATTATATTTTAGTTGTTACTGATGCAACAAATTTCTTAATGCACTCAAAATCCTCCTTTCCAAATTTATGATTGGATATTTATTATTATTATTGTCATTTCAATATCATTACTGCGAAAGACACAATTTTATTGGTCAAAATTAAGAAATTCAGCAGAAGGATGTTTGTAAAATTCTAAATGAATTTATTTTGCTTTAGGTGTGTGAATACAAATGTAAAGTGAGACTCATCTTTTGTCTGTGATGCTCTTGTGCTTCTGCCTCATTTCTTTAACTGGTGTCATTGCTCATGCTAATGAACACCTGAGTTGTGTGTGAATTGTTCTTTCCCTGATCTCTGTGATAATGAGTGCTTTAGTTCTGCAGATTGATTTAGAGCTGCTGAAACTCCAGCGTCTGAGCGATTGAACTGGAACTGCTCTCATCCTATGTTTAAGCTCTATAAGTCTATAAGAACGGCCTCCTGAAATCTGTATAAATCTTGTTTTGGTTTGTTTTTTTGGGCCACTGTGCTGTTACGTCCCTATTGTTTTCTGTCTGTTTTCTTTTGGGAAGTGTTTGTATGTCTTCTGTCCAGGAAGTTCCTGATTGGTTCCTGCAGTCCAATTGGTGCCACACCCTGCCTGATCAGCTGACTCCTGGATTGATTGTTTTTTGGATAGGGAGTTAGGTAAGTAATCTGTATTTTATTTTTGTTTTGTGAATTAGGGAATTTAGAGGGATAAAATTAGTTGGCTTTTGTTTGTTATTTTGGCCTTGTCGGCTCCTCTAAATTACCCCAATTGTACAGCTGATTTCATTGTTCTCATTAAAATTTTGTTCATTCATTACTCAAAAACCTCTCAGTTTCCTCACACTCTTTTCAGGTTGCGCCTTTACCCCTAGACGGGGCATAAAAGTGCCAAGATTGTGTTTGCATGTAGTACAAATACCCTACAGCGGCATTTTAGTGTCAAGCTGAAAAATAACTAAATAAGATTAACGTCATACTATTTTAAGAATAAAGTCAAAATTACGATAATAAAATCATGTTATATTGCATGAAGTTAATGTGAAAATTACACTCTGTAAAAAAAAAAAAAGTCTGTTGCATCCAACCAGTCATTCTTAACACGAAAAACAACAATAAATAGGCTTATAGATGTTTTTGAAACTCTAATTGATCGATTTCGTGAGACATTCGTTTGTATTAAATTGTTCTGATTTTTTTTTCAATATGCATTCAAATATACACCAAGGAAGAGACTTTGTGTTATAATAAAAAAGCACAAAGCTTATTGCGATTATTGGGTGGCTAGCGAGCAATGAATGAACTTGAAAATGTTAAATATTATTTCCAAGCATTTATACCATAATTAAAATAGCCTGTGAATAGTCACGTAACGTTATTTACATCAGAAAAATCAACAAGTTAACCGAGTTGGAGCCCATTTCATTTGGAGGGGGGGCCGTACAAATTATTTGCATATGGGCCCGGGGCTGACTTGCTACGCCACTGGTAATGATAGATATACATTGCTTTATTATATGTTGTGGGGAGTTGTCTATAATCTCTTAAATTCATCATATTTACTAATTGAATCGTTAGAAGTTTTGGGTTGTCAGAATAGTAGCTGCATAAAAACTATTAAGAATAAAATTCAGAGTATGTTCATATTGTAATCCAATATGTAGCACATGTGTACTCAAATGCAATACATAAGCTATTGGAGTTTTAGGTTCTCACGGAGTGGGAAATATAAAATTATAAATGTATAAAAAGAAATATAAAATTACTGTATATGACCAGACCTTAGATTCAGTTATTCAGGTGAAGGAGATTCTTGCAAATGACAAAATAAAGTATTAAAAGTCTTCTTTCCTACTTATAAATTAGTTTAGAAATAAGTTAGTGTGGTGTAGTGGATCAAGTTGAGTTTGATAGTCTTTTATGAATAGTATTAATACAAATTAATTAATTGATTAAACTTATTTTGAATTCGATCATTTCAGAGTTAACTTTTTTTTCTACAGATAAGAGAACAAATTCATCACACTCAAGTGTAAAAAAACAACAACAAAAAAAAACCTTATATGATGACACTACTCACAAAATATAAACCAAACACAATAGAAATGTGGCACAATGGGTCAAAACTCACCAAAACTGCTGTTTCTCATTCATATAATTTTCCTTTAGGGCCATAAAACAGGTAAATATCATCTTTCTTCTCTTGCAGGGTCTTAAAATCAACTAATTAATTACTTATTCTAGTCAGTAATCTCTTTAATAATACTAATAATATAAAGATAATAATATACTAATCTTAATGAAAATAAACTATTATTAAAGACATTATTTACAACACCATTAGGGTCCTTTATAGCACTATCAAAGGATAAAAAAATAGACAAAGTTTATTTCTTTATGGAACCTTATAAAAATGGTTCTATTTAGCACCAAAGGTATTGCTATTGCTATATTGCTATTGCTACAAGCTGAAGAACCATAACTTGGTACTGTTTAGAACCATTTTTCTTTCCATTTTACATTTTATAGCTCCATCTAGTGGACAAGGTTATTATCAAAGCCTTCAGGTTGCAGTTGAAATTGCTGATGATTTAGAGCAGTGGTTATAATACCAAAAATACAATTATAATAGTTCAGGAGGAGAACAGCAAATTCTAAACCAGGAATTCTCAACTGATTAGGGTTGGAGCTAAACTCAGCAGTGGAGTGGACCTTGAAGACCATAGCTGACAACCCCTGGTTTAGAATTAGCTGTTCCCCTCCTGAGCATCAGAAATTCATACATCTATTATAACTGATCCTCTTTTTGGTCAGAAGTTACCATGTTAGTATTCCTTTGTTGTAACAAATTAAATAATAATATAAAAATAAAAATAATTTCTACCATCACCTTTTTACTGTTTATACTTTTTGTAACCTCTTATTTTCTCTTATTTAATGTTTTCTCCAAATAACTTTTTCTCCATCTCATTTAATGTTGAAGAAAATGTTAAATGACTTAAGAAAAATCAGGCAAGATCACGAAAGAACAAAAAAGAAAGAACAATTGAGCATATAGGCTCTTAGGGCTATAGTATCCAAGTTAAAATAATGCCTTTAATGTTCAAAACATATTTAGTTTGTTCACTTCAACACTAACGTAACAGCCAATACAGACACAGACACACACACACAATACATGAAATAAATGTAGTATTCTTATGCACTATTTCCACTTGTTAGTTAACTAATTACTGTAAAATCAATAGCCTATAACAAATACATCTACTAATGCAAACTTTTAAATGCGTTTAAAGGCGGCTGAAACAACCTAGGCTATGTATCAGACGACGTATGTATCAGGCATACTGATGATTTGTTTTTTTTTATGTAATAAAGATAGACTTAGGGTGCTTTCACACCTGTAGATCGATTGCTTTGTTTCGAAACAGGGATTAAAATTATTACAATGTTGCTTTTTATTCTTGTGCAGTTTGCTTTCACACGGCAAAGTTTCTAAACAGACCAAATTTGTTAATACAAGTCACGTGCGAGTAAACTGTTCTCTCATTGGTCAAAGTTCCAGTTTATTTTCCGGGATTCCACAGCTGTCATCCCAGGATTAATCTGGGCCCGTATTTATCAAGCTTCTCAAAGTGCCATTTTAGTCTTAAGTGCTGAGAATTACTTACTTGATTTGTGGTTTGGAGTAAGCCTCAGTTACCTCAGTGTGAAACAGTAGCCATTTAATTTACTTTGTAAATGTAAGAGAACTTGATTGAAGAAGAATTTTCAACATGCTCGAATCATCTCCACAATGGAGTTTAGTTCTGTTTGTTTTTCAACAGTATTTTGTTACAAAGAAAACAGAAGTGTTATAGCTTTGGCTATTTATTTATTTTATATATGGCTATTTATATTGTTAATAATTTGCATAGTTAATCTTGTTCTTTGGTGTTCAGTTTATAAAGATTTTTCAAATGTTATTTAATAAAAAATATTGTTTTAAAAATCTTTCTTTTTTTTCTCCCACCCCCCACGAAAAAAAAATCGTGATACGAACCGAATCGTGGGTCAAAAATCGTGATACGAACCGAATCGTGGGTTTGGTGTATCGTTACAGCCCTACTATAGTCCCCTCCAAGCTAGCTGTCAAACTCTCAGACCTCGGCCTAAACACTTCACTCTGTGACTGGATTCAGGACTTCCTCACCGGCAGACCACAAGTGGTGAAAATGGGCCAGTTCACCTCCAACTCCATCACCCTGAACATAGGAGCCCCGCTGGTGAGACCCTGAATTTCCTCAGCTGTCGCAGATGGTACAGCCTTTGCCTGGCTTTCTTAACCTGTGTTTGGTTGTGTGTAGTCCAAGTCAGGTCCTCGAAGATGTTTACACCGAGGTACTTGAAGTTGCTCACCCTCTCCACAGGGGTCCCGCTGATCATAAGAGGAGTGTAGGGCCGCTGCTGTCTCTTCCTGAAGTCCACAATCAGCTCTTTAGTTTTGCTCACGTTCAGAGAGGGTCAGTTGTCCTGGCACCATGATGTTAGTCTCTCTACCTCACCCAAGTATGCGGTCTCATCATTGTTGGAAATGAGGCCCAGAACCACAGTATCATCAACAAATTTGATAATAGATGTGGATCTGTGAGAGGACACACAGTCATGTGTGTAGAGAGAGTAGAGCAGGGGACTCAGGACACAGCCCTGCGGGGCTCCTACGTTCAGGGTGATGGAGTTGGAGGTGAACTGGCCGACTTCCGATTCATCATCGGAACACAAATTAAGATATTTGATTAAATCTGACAGCTCTCAGACCCTCCCACAGACAGCAACACAACTGTAATGTCCCCAGGTCCAGAAATGTAGTAAGCGTATATGTTCGGTAATACAGTCTATATAGCAAAGTGTCCTATGAACTCCTCACGAGTGACTTCTGCTGATGAAACTGCAAAGTATTTACTATTTTTCTTCATAACATTTTTCTTCAATTAATTGCATCTCTGACTCCTGGTCTTAGTTCAACATACTGTATCTGGTCCTTGGGTCTTAACTGTACATCCCCTACACTTCAATAATTATGGGGTTTTAAATCCTGACTGAAACTGTTCACGAGTACCAGTGCAAAGTGAAGGGGACTCGCTTCTAATATTTTTCTAATATTTTAGACCTGAATGGCAGATTCAGGATTGGTCTATAATAACCCAGTTCTGTTGCCTAATGTTAGTTTTGATGTTTTAATACTTTTATCTTGGTTTTGCTCTCTGTTGCTTTGAGCCATTAAACTCAATTAACTTCTGTTTGTCCTTTTCACTTTAGACTTAATGGCAATAAAAGAAGAGCGTCAAGAACTGAAAGGAATAGAAGAGAAAGATCAAAATGAGAGACATGACTTCTTTGTTGGAAAAAAATCCATACCGACTGAAACAAATTCGGTTCAGAAGACCAAACCTCCCAGTTACTTAACTTGCCATGAATGTGGAAAGTGTTTCACACTAAAAGTAAACCTTAACGAACACATGAAAATTCACACTAGAGAGAAGCCATTCACATGCCAACACTGTGGAAAGAGTTTCACACTAAAAGGAAGCTTTAATGAACATGTAATAATTCACACTGGAGAGAAGCCGTTCATATGTGATCAGTGTGGAAAGAGTTTCACTAAAAAAGGAAATCTTAATAAACATGTAACCATTCACGCCGGAGGGAAGCTGTTCAATTGTGATCAATGTGGAAAGAGTTTCAGATCTAAAGACAATTTTAAATCCCACATGAGAGTTCACACTGGAGAGAAGCCGTTCACATGCCAACACTGTGGAAGGAGTTTCACACTAAAAGCAAACCTTAAACAACACATGAAAATTCACACCGGAGAGAAGCCGTTTACATGCCAACACTGTGGAAAGAGTTTCCTCACAAAAGGAACCCTTGATCAACACACAACCATTCATTCAGGGAAGCCATGCACGTGTGAAAGGAGTTACAAATATGAAGAAAGCCTCAAGTCCCACATGAGAGTTCACACTGGAGAGATGATGTTCGCACGTGATCCGTCTGGAAATAGTTTCAAATACAATGAAACCCCTAATTCGCACACGAAGAGTGAACATTCAGGAGAGAACGGTTTTGTGTGTCATCAGTGTGGAGAGAGTTTCAGTTGTAAAGTAAGCCTCTACACTCATGTGAGACTTCATACTACAGAGAAGGCTTTCACCTGTGAACTGTGTGGGGATAGCTTCTCACAAAATGGAAATCTTAACTCACACATGAGAATTCACACTCGAGAGAAGCGATTAGGGTGCAAAGAGATTCAGACGTAACCCTTGATTCACACATGCAAATTCCTTACAACTATTAATGGTGTACGGTCCATAGAAATGTGCTATTCTCTACTATAACGTGACATGACTGGGGATGATGTTTTTTTTTTTAAATGGCACCAGAATATATGCATCTCTGTGAAATGAATGTTACATTCACACTGAAGTTCTTTGGCATTCTTTGCCTCTTTATAATTTTGAATTTGTTTGGCATTTTATTTTTGGCGGCACCTGACTGTGGTTCCATCTCAACAATATGTGCCTAATGTCATTACATTGTCCTCTCCCAGAAAGTGGTTATTATTTTACTCACATCCTGTTATTTCTAATCTTTCATTTACATTGCAGCATTTGTCACTAACTTTGTCAATTCTTTCATTGTTATTTTTTTTTAAATTTTCACTGAACTGTACCATAAATGTGTCCTATGGTGTGACATATCAAAAATTAAGAAAACAAAACCTCTTGATAATATATAAATAGCATGAGAGAGATTTATCTTCATTGTTAGATGCTTATTTTCCTAGTCTTATTTATTTAATATAAAATTATAATTAACAATTTTTGATGACTTGTTGTACGATTTCAGGACAAACTTTACTGTCATCCGATCAAAACTGATGAAAATTATAACATTTTAAGATGATTGATTTATATATCCCCTATTACAATACTCAACTGTTTTATTTTAAGACATATTGAGATAAAAACAAATCTGTGGTTCTTTTATGTGTCACACCATAGGACATTACGTCACACCATAGGACAGAAATGGTAGTTATTAAATTATTTCAATTTATTTTTGAACATGTCAAAGGAGAAAGAAAGATTAATTTTGACAAACAATATCAACATGTTTTTTAAACAAAACAAAGAATAATTTTCATCAACAAAATTCAGTCTCTTTCAATCAGTGTTACTGTCTAGCCCCCCCGCTGCATGTGCGGCACAGCTAAATATGATTGATATTCAAACTATATTCATTTTTTTAACTATATGTCTATGATGCTCTTTTTAAGGCACCATTTTGATTCTATTTTCTTTCTGCATTGTTCTCTTAGGATCTCCTCCCTTCTGGTCTATATTTCCATGTCCTCTCTCTTCCACTAATTTATCTCCCTCAATTCTTTCTGTTCCAAAAACAAATTATCACATTTTATACTTATTTTCATGACACTTTATAACAGTAGTTTTCTGTAAAAACATCAGAAAGTAGTTTAATTAATGTAATTACTGCATTTAAGAACACTGAAAATGATCAAAAAAGAATAAAAAGGAGTCAATCCAATCTTATTGAATTATTTAAAATGCTTTTTAAAGAGACATGGTCCTCTGGTGTGACGTCTTTCCTGTGGTGTGACAGTAAAGGCGTCAAACCGGAGGACATTTTCTGTCACACCAGAGGACGTGTCAGCCTTTTTCTGTCAATTAATGACCTTGCTATTCCTAGCTAACCTGTCATTAGCGGTAAGCAAGACACATTTGCATCATTTTCCATGATTATGTAGTTTAACATGCAGTTTTTATTAAAAAAATATAATTTAGGAGTGTCGCACCAAAGGACAACAAAACGTTACACTTTTGTACTGGTTCCAAAAAAGTTAAATATTTGAACAATTCTGAGACAATAATTGAGCATGTGCTCATGTCATGGGCTTCACAAGGGGCTTCAGTAACACGACCATGAATGGGGGGGGTCCTTCAACTAATTAAAGTTTTCTCTGTAATTGGCCGATTTAAAATCAGGATATGGTGTCACACCAGAGGACATGGTTTTCAGAGACAAAATGTATCAAGTTCCTACGCTTTCAGAAATATATGGATGAAAAAAATTATTGGCATTTACTAAAATAGACACTTGTACAATTATGCCGGAGGTATTTATTAAAATGTTTATGCTTTCATTTTAATTTATAAAAGTTGTAATTTATTGAACCATGCTTGGGACAGTCACACCATAGGACAATTTTGAGATTTGGCTCAAAAATTAAAAAAATTGAATAACACTGCCGCTTTTATAACAACAGGTCCATGTAGGACAAATAAATGTTTAACCATTTACTGCATCTTAAATAACAACAACATTAATTATATTCATTTTTATCTTGTGGGACAGTGAAAATGACACGTCACGTCACATCAACAACCCATTCACTAAAGATGAATCAAATAATGCAGTTGGCTTTGCGAACCTACATCGGCATCCAAACCCGGCGAATCCAACGTGTTCGAGCAGCTCGCCGTAACTTGTATAGACGGAGATTTCAAGCGAGAATAACGGTAAGTAGATAACATTTTTATTGTTAACATCGAACGGTAACATCTCAACGTTAGCCTCAGCATGTACGCTCCAAGCATTGAAAAAAAAAGTTGTAAACATTGGTGGAAGAAATATCCAGAAATGTTATTGTTAAAACTACACTGAAAGTACAATTTACCTAAACAAAAGAATGTCGTCTTAAGCCCTATTCGGACGGTAATTGTTTCTCAGGGGGACGTAAGTGATTTTCACCATATACAGGGGGTAGTCGGTGATTTAATTGCCGTCCGAATCCATGATGTCGGTGTTTTTCTCTCACCACCTCTGTAAAAATCCCCGGCCGAATTACCTACTGTTTTTTGACAAACACCGAGGTCGTGTGGTAATTTAATTGCCGTCCGAATCCACATCTCTGAGTTTACGAGAAGAAATCGATTCAAAATTCAGTGTTTAATCCCTTTTTGAGCACTCCCGAACACCGTAATGTTGTACTTCGGTGTAATTTACATATTATTTCTGAAATGCTGGAAGTATTTAAAAGAACAATACTTCATGACTGCTCAACCACAGCGACTGGGAGCAGAAAGAGAAGAAAAGCACATAAATGTTCAAATGGGTCTTTATTATGGCAGCAGCAGGTGTGTAATACAATTTTAAAATGTGTATTATAAACAGATATATATCGCGTATAATTATATACAACAATAGCGCGTCTTTCCTATTTTTAAACAGGAGATTTAAATAAATACACAATAATAAGTATACATTTGTAAATAAAATTCACTTTATTTACAGCAGACAATCATGTGACTGGCCATGTGAGCAGCGCGTTCCCGGGTGCTGAGGATCACAGAACTCGCTCCTCCACTGTGAATAAATCTCCATCCGAATCCATGAGTTTTATCACTGAGGTGATATGTAAATTTATTTTCACAGACGTCCATATGAGAAACAATTGCCGTCCGAATCGGGCTTTATAAGCAAAAAGCTCTTGCAGTATTAAAACCAAAAGTAGTTATTCTGCAGAAAAATGTCTACTGTCAGTGTTGTTCTATTCCGTATTATGCGTTTGCATTAATACTACTGCTGCTAGCCTGTGTTGCATTGTAGTGCTGTAGGTTAATGCTACTTTATACTGTTGGGTAGTTCAGTCAACAGCAACACAATCTATTTATATTAAACATTAACCAATTTAGATTTATACATGCTTTTCACTGGACAAGAAGGACTGAAAAGAACTGAATATCTGAAAAGACAACATAACATGCAGATATGTACCACCATATATTATTTCTTATGCAGAAAAATTAATTTGGCATGCCTATTAAATGGTACTTGCATATAGATGAATTAATAGACACATCACAGCTACATCAATAGGAAATATACAGCTGCCCTATTGTTAATAAATGAAACTTACAGCTAATTTTTATCTTTACAGGCAATCCTCCAGCTGATGGCAAGGCGGAGGTCACCTGTAATGTGGGCATACCCGCGATCTGACCACTGGTGGGACACAATTGTTCCGGATTTCACCCCTTTACAATTCCTGCAGAATTTCCGTGTGTCCCCAGAATCATTTGAGTACATCTGTAGTCGGGTGAAGCATGTCATGGGGAGAAGGAACACAAACTACTGTTTGTGTGTCCCAGTTCGAAAGCGTGTAGCAATTGCCATCTGGAAACTGGCCACGGGAGGTGAATACAGGACCATCAGCCATCTTTTTGGGGTAGGCCTCAGCACTGTGTTTAATTGTCTTCAAGAATTCTGCAACACAGTCATCAAGGTGCTGCTTCCAGTCCACCTGAGATTTCCTGACGCTGAGAAGTTGTTAGAAATGGCAACTTTCTTTAATAATCGTTGGAGAGTTCCACAGTGTGTGGGTGCAATTGATGGAACCCATATTCCAATAATTGCGCCAGAGGACTACCCACGAGACTATTTCAATCGGAAAGGCTGGCATTCTATTGTCATGCAAGCAGTTGTGGATGGCAAAGGTCTTTTCTGGGATGTTTGTGTTGGCTATCCAGGGAGTGTGCATGACGCTAGAGTGCTACGACAATCGCTTTTGTGGGATGTCCTAAGTGAGGGGGAATTACTTGGGCAAAACAAAGTGACCATCTGTGGCTGTGATGTTGGACATTACCTGATAGGTGATCCGGCATACCCCATGCAGAATTGGCTCATGAAGCCCTTTTCTGACACTGGCAGACTAACCCATGAACAACACACCTACAATTACAGGTTCAGCAGTGCACGATCGGCTGTGGAGATGTCTTTTGGGAGATTAAAAGGACGATGGAGGTGCCTTCTAAAAAGAAACGACTGCAAGCTTGAGCGGAGTAAGAAAATGGCACTGACATGCTGTGTGATCCATAACATTTGTGAGGAGCATGGTGATCATTTCACTGAAGAGCACCCAGACAGGACTGTAAACATTCAGCCTCCTGTTCAGGCATTACCTGAGCATGGTAATGCAGAAGGGGCTGACATCAGAGCTGCATTAATGATGCATTTTAATAGAGGGAACGAGTGATTCTTTAAATTGTTTTATACCGCACCAATGTCACATTTGTTTATTGCCATTTGTGTTTGAGGACATGTAATCTGTCATAAATTGTATTATTTTCTCCTACATTTATTAAAGAAACTGAACCAGACATTTGTATTCCTAAAAATTTGTTTATTACAAAAAAAGACAATACAAATGTTTATAAAACTTTGAAAGAGGTAAAGTGCAGTAAATGAAAATAAAAATTGTAAATAGTTTAATGTAAAAATTGTGCACCAAAATAATTTTGAAAAAAAAAAACTGGTGTGGTATGACTTATTAGCAATCATTTTTGCGATTGTGCCTCCATTACTGCAACCATGCGCCCCATAAGTCCAAGCAGAGAACGGGTGTCTGCTCTCGTTTCCTGGAGCAAGGAATCCCCCATTTCCTTGCAGTGCTGCAAGAACTTCTCATCTGCCCTTTCCAAATACTGAATCAGTTCTGAAGTACTGTCTCTCTTCCCTTTTCCTGTGTACATCAACATAAATGTTAGATAAGGGAAACATACAAAATTTGCAGGGTGGGGGGGGCCTCCACAACAGGTTTGATAACTGCTGCTGTAATAATTTTATTTAATGATTTAACGTTACATATCAAAGCGATTTGAATTTGTTAATTAAGCAACATGAAGACTAATATAACCATTATTTCAGTACCAGATAATAATACACACATCTCTATTTTGCATAGTGTATGATGTGACCACTATTTGCACAGCGCATCTTACCTCGTTTGTCCTGTTCTGAAGATGCAGAACATGTATCTCCAGAGCTGCTACACGATGGTACGGGAGAGCTGCAGCCCATCGGTGGCGCTAACTCAATGTTGTCATCAGCGTCATCGATGGCAGACAATTCTAAAAACAAAAACAATACGTCAGTGTTTAAAAAAAAAAAAAAAAAGCCTTGTCCACTACATTTTCCACAATGTTCTGTGTTACTTTAAACATTTAAATGTCCGATAATACAATATTAGCTAGGCAAACTTTAGCAAATTATGCTAACAAAATTATGATAACTTAATCCCTCACTAAACAGCTAAGAAATACATAGCTAGCTGGCTGGCAACAAACGAAACAAAACAGTATAACAATTGAACTTACCAGGATCAGTGCAACTTTGCTGCAGCGAATCGTCCACCATTGACTCGAGTGCTATTGTTGCCGAGTTCAGTGCCCCGGTCACCTGGCATGCCGGTCTATCACCGAGGACGGAGTTGAGCACGTCGAAATGTGGGTTTCGACTAGAGATCGACCGATATATCGATTTTACCGATATTTTTCCCGATATTTAAGCATTTTTCCATAATCGGATATCGGTTTTGTAATATCTGATTTTCCGATAAACGCCGCCATCTTGTGGGTGTTTTAAGAATTGCACGCATGATCGCCATTACAGCGCATCTGAGGGGAGACGAGACAACGGCGTGCACAGGTAAAGTATTACTTGCTTTGCTGTAATTAGTACATTTTATTTAACATAACAGCCATTAATGCACAAATTAGATGTGATATGCTTGATGTAGTTTATGCAGCTTGGCTCTAAGAAATAGACGAGTCACGTAAGATAATCAGTCAAGTCCTGTCCCAATAAAGACGTAACTTTGCATGAATTAAATAATACAGCCATGAATGAGCGCAAGTTGGAAGTAAAAGCGCTGAATTAAATTCTCTCTCTGTTGTATATTTGCTCATCATTAGTCTCGAGAAGCCGCTTCATATTGCTGTTCACTCAGTGGGTTGATGCTCAGGAAATGCTACAGCACGGCCACCGCATGTAACTTTTAAAAATATTCACGATTAAAACACCGTAATTATATAAACATTTACTATATAACCATCAATTCCCTAATAAACGACCTGGTAAACACAACTCCAGTGTTTCCCACACATAGACTTTACCTGGGCGGGCCGCCCAGGTATATTAACGGCCGCCCAAGTATATTTGGTGACACATTTTTGTTTTTATTACTATTATTATCTTACACTTTTTTTTTTTTTTTATCCGCCCGAGATAATGAAACCATCCGCGATCGATTAACTAGAGGAAAATCTCCCCGCGCCTGACGCGTCTCACACTGCTCGTTCTGTGTGCTCAAGAACTGTCGACACTCCCACAGACAAGCTCTCTCTCTTTACTTGTGGCGGGCTGCAACAATATCCACCGCCCGCTGCCATCAGCTCCCGCCTCTCACACACAAGAGCGCGACTTTCAGTATTTAGCAACTTTCAGACCCTTTTGGCGGCGTTTTTCCCACAACAGATACATACTGACAAACCTAGCGACTTTTTTTGAAAAAACCTTAGCTATCGTTCAATTGGAAGCTGTCTCCAGTAACGTTACTGCCCCGCGAGTGCGAGATCTGACTCTCCCGGCGCAAGTGTCGCCTCTCTCTGCATCTATTCTGTGCAGCGAGCGGTAGAGAAGCAGCGCATTCATTTGGCCGTAACGCAGCAAAATCGTCAGTAAATCATCTACAAAACAGCGTTTCCAAGCACCTGTCGCTTACTGACTGTTTGGACTTTTAAATATGAACATAATTCGTCTGTTAATATGCGCATAGCTTGTTACTCAGACGCAGACAGTGCGCTGAATGAGACAAAACAGTAATATAGCCAAAACCACCGCATATAGTCGCTTTTTAGTGTAAGTTACATGTATATTGATGTTATCAGACGATGTTGCGATTATAAATCAGGATTTAAGGAGTATAATGAGAGTGATTCCTGGTTATGTAAAATTAATGGTTCCTGTTTACTATTTATACTTGTTTTATGTATGACAACAGAAAGTATAATGTGAACAGCTTTATTGGCATTGTTGTATTAATTACAGTATGTGACATTTAGAACAGATCTTAAGTGCCAAAACTCGTCTGAACGCAAACTTGACACAATGACATGCAAATTAATGTGACGTCACCTGCCGCCACAAGTTTTATTTATTTTTTAATTGGTGAGAATTACTTTTATGTGCTTTATTTATTTTACCTGTTTGTTTTTTTACCTCATCGAAGATTTTATTTTTAAACAAAAACTGTTTAGTAACAGTGCACTTTTTTATTTTTTGTACTCTCAGACCCCTCTATTTATTGGTGTATAAATAAGATTTGTTTTGTTTTCTATGCAAGGAGGGAGTGATTATTATAAATAAAATGGTTTGTTCAGTTCAGTGGTGTTGTAATCATTGTGTCAAAAACACAAGTATAACAGTAAATAAATATCGGTTCTGCATATCGGTTATCGGGCACATAAACAAACAAATTATCGGTATCGGTTCTAAAAAATCAATATCGGTCGATCACTAGTTTCGACGTGGTCGGCCATTGCCGCTTCGACCGAGGTCCTTTTTTTGGTCCCTTTACTCCTTCTTTAGTTTTTTAAGTTTGTTGCTAATCTGCTAGACGTTCCTCTCGTACCCCGCTGCAGTCATCTCGCGCTGAATTTGCTGCAACACCGGTTTCGTCCGGGAAGCACCCTCTAATTTATTCTGGACTTCTGCAGAGGACCAGATTGCAAGAAAACAGCTTATTTCCTCCTCGGACCACTGCTGTTTTTGCTTAATCGCGTCCATTGTGTTTAGCTGCTATTTCAAATATGGCGGTCAAAAGTTTCTGTTGTCTTGAGTTGGTCACGGTAACCCCTCCCCCAGCCCCTGACGCAAGCGGTTCTTCCTTCTAGCCCAGCAATGTTTTGGTGCTACTTACGAACCGCTTTTCCTGGTTCGGAGCTGGTGCTTTGGGTGTCGAAAAACAAAGAACCGGTTTGAAACTAGGCTCTGAACCAGCACTGGAACTGCCTTGGTGGAAAAGGGGTAGCAGACTGTCACAAAAACGAAAGTGGCCTATACTTGTTGCACTGTTTTTTTTTTCTTTTGTTAATCTGTTAATTAAGAGAAATATATTTCGCGTAGCCCTATTTATTTGATTCCTTATATAATTTCTGTTTTTCTCCATTACTCCAAGCTGTAAAAAGACAGGCGCTGACTTTTTTGCTTTTCACAGATATATAACGAGCAAAATCTAAAAAAAAAAACACCTTAATGTTGTCTATAGTGTGGTGGTAAGTAAATTATTTTACTAATGCCTTTTATCACGTACTGTAGGTGATGTTATCATGCAGATCATAGATATTTTATATTTTGTCTATATATCCAGAGCATTACTTATATAAATAAAAATTCAATGTACATTTTATTTACACCTCTAATATATTTATGTTAGTTCTGTAAGTGCCTTTTGTGTCAAATGGAGAAAATAATTTGGCAGTTTATTAATAATTAGTAAAATGATGTTGAGTAGTACTATTAGAATTGATGACATTTAGGTTTAATAAATGAACACAGACATTTATCAATAGAAACATCTTGGCAATTAAATATTTTAGAGAACAGGAAAACTAATAAAATGTATATACACTACAGGAATGTCCATCACTTTTTGAGATTTTATTCATTTCCATGGCTTTTCCAATCCTGAAAATCACAAAAAAGTTATCAGGTCCTCCACCAGTTTGTCTTTTCAAAATGATTCTGATTTCTTAAAGGATTTACATTTTGTCTTGTTTTCTGTTTAATTTTGAGATCAGTAAACTATCGGGTATGACAATACCGGAATCATAAAGACCATACTTTTAAATGAAGAATATATATTATAAACTTATCCAGTCTGTTTCCATTACTCAATCATACCTATACCTGTATAAAAAGGTTAAGCACAAACATATGTGGGATATATTTGATAGAAATGTTACAGCAATCGAGTGATGTTTTGTGATATTAGGCTTCATAATGGAGGTGAACATTTAAAGATATTGGAGTTTTTTTAAAGCAGTTTTTCTACACAGCAGATATCAAACCTCATAAGAGCATAAAATATAAATCGCCTTTAATCATATGAATAAATCCTGAATTCATCTGTTTCAGCAGGTTTGCCGTTCTTGATGACTATGCGCTGGTATGTTTGAATGCCTTGCTCCATTTGGTTGTGATGACGAGTCACTGTCCCATTTCTAGGTATGACCATAGAAGTCTGGATGCTGTTACTGTTTGATGGAACCAATGCATTGCTTGTCTAAGAGAAGATATGAGAAGTGGTTTTATGCTCATAACCATTTACGTGCTTCAGCTTCAGCTGGCACATTTTTGGTTTTAGCTGGGTTTAGATAAAGTAAACACTTAGTCCTAGAAAAAAAGTTCCTAGAAAACTCTCTCATTTGGGTTGATTTGGGCATATATCATATGTAGTATATATCATATGTAGTGTTAGGATAACGTTATTTATGTTAAATATTTCCCAAAGGTCTGCACTCAGTCACATACTACAGCTGCACGATTCTGGATAAATTGAGAATTTTTAGGATAATTTTTTTTTGTCTCAAACAGAGATCACATTTCTCCCACGAAACAAAATAATGTGTGACAAAATATTATTGCTGCAGTCTATTTAAAAGGGTTTAATTTGAACGAATTATTAAACATTTCAATTAATGTATATTTATAATATATTTAGTTAATATTAAAATTATGAAAAAGTGGTTTGAATGAATGATTTAATGTCTCACTCATAAATACTTCACTTGTTTCTTTACTGATGAATCAGCGTTTTTGAACGAATCTCTTGATTCAATCACAAATACATTAAGTCCCTTGTCGCCACCTAGCGGCGAAACAATGTAATCGACACAAACATTATTTGAAGCGCCAGTTAACTTTCAAAAGGTCTATTTTGATCGCTACCATAAACATCAGTGTTTATATCTGAACTATTAACTTTGATCCCAGTATTTCTGTGATAATATGAATGACTGTAATACAGAAATAATACTGTGTAGTTGAAAAGACTGTTTGTGAAGCTGTTACCCAAACATGGTAACGGTCTGCTCTGTCAGCAGCTGCGCGAGCAGATATGAATGTTCCGGTAAGACTTTTGTAAAGGTTTATTAGACACGGGTGAAGTTCTAGTGCAAATATATCAGTATTTATCCAAGTACGCACACTTGGCTTTTAAAAGCCCTAATATTAGGACGCTGTTCAGTGAGTACAGCTATATGAACAAATAAACCGCAGCAGATCTGGCTGAATATGAATGTGTGCTTTTATTCTATTCACAGTTCGTCTAGAATATCAATGCGATCACGTCACTCCAGAGGATTAAGTTAACTCAACTCAATATTTTAACTTTCCACATCCACCACAACCCGTTTACCTTAGTTGTAAGTACCGTGTGTACTGTCCTCTTTTAAGAAATCAGACGGCGGGAGTAAAAAGGCGCGAGACCGAGCTGTCTATTTGCAGTCTCTTTTTAATGATAGGTCTACGCATTTGTCAATCATCCCACATGGTAGATGGGGAATGAACCCAGCGCTCTGATTGGTCGAAGTCCTCTTTCATTGCTGTTGCTTGATTTAAGTAGGCTACTGTGCGTGCGCAAAGGCGTCACCAGGTTTTTGCGTAGTTTAAAGTGACAAATCGTACCTGCGTACTTTGAGGTCAAAATGCGTGCCCGCTACGCAAAATGCATACAGGTTGGCAGGTCTGCAAAGAAACCTGTAAGAAACCTTTCTTTTTGTTCAAAGAAAAAAAATAACGACTATATTCCATGTCCGTCTCTACTGCGTCACTTCTGGACGTGCGTTCACAACAGTACCATGACGCAAGCGTGTGGCGGAGCCAGCGCTGACCCAGATCCGGCGTAATGACGTTGAACACATAAGTATGGCGCTACTAGGCCCGAGTGTAAACAAAGTAACTTCAAGATATTGCATTCATTCACATTCGAGATGAGAGTTAGTAGATCCCTCCTGGGTGTCACAGAATCACCAGCCACACCAACCACGTACACCACCTGCAATCACTTACCTGCACTCCTTTTAAGGACGTTCTGCTCATTCATTCTTGAGACCGCCTGGTCTCAAGGTTGCAAGCTCCAAGTTTGGACAGTTCTGGAAGAGAATTTGAGGAAGAGTTGATGACTTCAGTTAAGTGAGCTTTCTGTGCCATTACCAGAACTACACAACTTTTAAAAAGGACATGCTAATGTGCCTTAAACTGAGAAAATGTATAATTTTAAGGGAAAAATAAGTTGATTTTAAATTTCATGGCATCAACACATCTCAAAAAAGTTGGGACAAGGCCATGTTTACCACTGTGTGGCATCCCCTCTTCTTTTTATAACAGTCTGCAAACGTCTGGGGACTGAGCAGACAAGTTGCTCAAGTTTAGGAATAGGAATGTTGTCCCATTCTTGTCTAATACAGGCTTCTAGTTGCTCAACTGTCTTGGGTCTTCTTTGTCGCATCTTCCTCTTTATGATGCGCCAAATGTTTTGGGTGAAAGATCTGGACTGCAGGCTGGCCATTTCAGTACCCGGATCCTTCTACGCAGCCATGATGTTGTAATTGATGCAGTATGTGGTCTGGCATTGTCATGTTGGAAAATGCAAGGTCTTCCCTGAAAGAGACGACGTCTGGATGGGAGCATATGTTGTTCTAGAACTTGGATATACCTTTCAGCATTGATGGTGCCTTTCCAGATGTGTAAGCTGCCCATGCCACACGCACTCATGCAACCCCATACCATCAGAGATGCAGGCTTCTGAACTGAGCGCTGATAAAAACTTGGGTTGTCCTTGTCCTCTTTAGTCCGGATGACATGGCGTCCCAGTTTTCCAAAAATAACTTCAAATTTTGATTCGTCTGACCACAGAACAGTTTTCCACTTTGCCACAGTCTATTTTAAATGAGCCTTGGCCCAGAGAAAACGCCTGCGCTTCTGGATCATGTTTAGATATGGCTTCTTTTTTGACCTATAGAGTTTTAGCCGGCAACGGCGAATGGCACGGTGGATTGTGTTCACCGACAATGTTTTCTGGAAGTATTCCTGAGCCCATGTTGTGATTTCCATTACAGTAGCATTCCTGTATGTGATGCAGTGCCGTCTAAGGGCCCGAAGATCACGGGCATCCAGTATGGTTTTCCAGCCTTGACCCTTACGCACAGAGATTGTTCCAGATTCTCTGAATCTTTGGATGATATTATGCACTGTAGATGATGATAACTTCAAACTCTTGGCAATTTTTCTCTGAGAAACTCCTTTCTGATATTGCTCCACTATTTTTCGCCGCAGCATTGGGGGAATTGGTGATCCTCTTCCCATCTTGACTTCTGAGAGACCACTGCCACTCTGAGAGGCTCTTTTTATACACAATCATGTTGCCAATTGACCTAATAAGTTGCAAATTGGTCCTCCAGCTGTTCCTTATATGTACATTTAACTTTTCCGGCCTCTTATTGCTACCTGTCCCAACTTTTTTGGAATGTGTAGCTCTCATGAAATCCAAAATGAGCCAATATTTGGCATGACATTTCAAAATGTCTCACTTTCAACATTTGATATGTTATCTATATTCTATTGTGAATAAAATATAAGTTTATGAGATTTGTAAATTATTGCATTCCTTTTTTATTCACAATTTGTACAGTGTCCCAACTTTTTTGGAATCGGGTTTGTACTATAAGTCATTAAGATGTTTAGTGATTTTTGTGACACTAATATTTAATGAAAAATTAACGTTAATACTGTTGTTTGAAAAATTGAGTAACGTTCTACCTCCTTCTCTTTATGAAACATCTCCCATATAGTTTTTCGTCGTAAAAATTGTTCTGGTTCCGGGAAAAGATCACGAATGTCGTCACGTGACAATGTTGGTAACACTGCAGCACTGATGTTTGCGGCTAAGAGGATTTAAAAAAAAAAAAAAAAACATATTGAACAATAGTGTCATACAACAGTTTTTATACACATGAGCGCATGCAGAGAGTGCAAAAGTGTTAGACATTTTGAATTTTAAAAAATGCTTTAAGAAAGTTATTTACATGTTTTGCATCAGTGTGCCACTTTTAAATATCAGTTTACATGTCCAAAAATGTATTTTGTTTTTTACATACAAAATCCCACAAAAGTCTAATTACAAACAGCAAAATGAAGGTTTGCAAGTGTAACTTAAACTGATATTAGTGACTGATTCAATAAAGCATTTTTGTTGACGACCAAACATGCCTAAGACTTTTATAAATGCACTTAACTATATCCAAAGTAATGTAACTGTTACATATCTAATTTAAGTGTAAGTTACCTTGTAAAGTGGACCGTGCCACTGAATCAAGCTGCTCCATAAATGCCATCTGAAGGAAAACTATAAAGATAAAAAGACTGCAGGTTACTTTTCCTTGGTTAAGAAATCAATTAGCAAAATGAAAGAAATAAACATAGTACGTTAACCTGTAGTTTTCTAATTTTCTATCGTACAAGTTGAACACGCTAATTGTCAGGCCGTTTGTCTTTCATGCAAACATCTATGAAAACTAAATCATTTGATTAACTTGAAACTAAATTAAATACAAAATAACACTAATACTACTAATAATAATTGAAATATTTTCTCACATACCTTTCAGGTGCTCCGTACGTGTACTGAAAACCGCGAAAAACTGGCGTGACCGTAACGGTCGTACGTACCAGTGACGTAAATGGACGGATCCATAACAGTACATCCGTAGGGTTTTGCATAAAACCTGTTAAAATGATAACAATCATAGCATTTCAAAATATAATATATTTGAATTTGCTAATATTTCCTCTTAGTACTACTTTCCGTGAGTGTTCTATAGCTTAAAATAAATTCAAGAGGAAAAATGTTTTTTGATTTCACCTCCCTATTTTATGCACGATGGAATATTCCACCTCCTTGATTGGACTAAAAGTTTTAATCACTTCCTTTCTTCTGATTGCTTTCAGTGGGACAGACATGTACAGAGAATAGGGTAGAAATCGTAAGACTGATTCGCTTTTTCCACGTAAAATGATTTGGCGTTGTGTTATTTGCTGCCTGTTTGTGGCATTGTCATTAAGAGCTTTATTGAGTCACATAAATACTGTGCATAGTTCCAGCCCGGATTTTCATGGTCTGTGGAATCGATGGTTGCTCTCAGGAGTACAGACTGTACAACTCATTTTACTATCATGTCAAACGGAGGCATTTTATCAGTCACAAATCCAGGTCAAGTGGAAGCCAAAAAGCAGATAATGCTAAAGGGAACGATTCCCGTGCATCTACATCTGCAGATGCTGGAATCAAAGCGGCAGAGAGACTTTTCGAGAATTTCGGTATCCCAATACAGCCAGAATGTGTGGCAAGTGAGCATGATGCGTCTACCGCCCCAGGCACTTCGACCCTCGAGGAAGCGTTTAACTGCAGCCAAACACCAGACATCGCCACTCCCGCCAGCCCTGATCATGGCGCTGCGTTTACACCGTGGACCGAACCAGATGAAGTCATGCACGTAAGTTGACAAATTTTTACAAATAAAAGATTTTTCATTGGTATATCTGCATGTTTTGTTATATTTAAAAAAGTATTGTTATCAAAAATACCAGTCAGTCAGTATTAAAATAGTATTTATTTATTTTATCATAAGCCTAATAGAGTGCAGTTGTCATGGTTCCAGGAGTAAAACATTTAATTTATCCATAAGAAATTGTAACTTTTATAATCAGACCTGCTGTGATCTCAGACATCGTTACTGTAACTGATTGGTGTGGTGTGTATTTAGTGGTCGATTTAGCATGTAGTTCCCATTCTGCATAATGGTAGTTATTTCAGCTCTAAAAGTCGCAACGTAATACTTTGTTTAAAGTCAAAATCCATAATGCTGTCTCCTCCTAATACATCCTCCTAGCTGACTGATTTGGTGCATGAAATATAACTTCTGAACAATAAATTAAAGTAAGTTACACTGAACGGGAAAAATACTTCTGGAACCAAGGCCACTGAAAAAGTGGATGGGCACTGTTGCACATTTTAGATGTATTAAATTATATTTAAAATAAAAAAAATAATATATTACAGTCTTGAAATAATTTATTTCATTTCCAGCAAGAAGACGGTGATGTAAATGATGAGCCTGAAGTTGATAAACTGAGAAAGCATGCTGCTGCCTTCGTACTGAGTTCAAGAGAGAAACACTGCCTTTCTCAGGTGAGAGTTCATTATGTGAAATTAAACCATAGTCTTACCCTATGTTTCCTAATTGTGAATGACTTTCTTTAAATTATTTCTTAACGATTGCTTTTTCTTCAGCGGGCTGTCAGTGACATCATTTCTGGGGTGCAGCAGTATCAAGCCTCCCTGTTGGACTGTCTCCGGAACCAAATTACAGATACCATTCAGAGACAATCGGGAGTCACGGATGAACTGATGAGTGAAGTGCTGGACGTTTTTAATAATTTTGAAGACCCTTTTGACTCAGTTTCCACTACTTATATGCAAGATGCAACACTAAAAAAGCAGTTCATGGTAGTTGAAGCAGAAGAAATTGAAATATCCCAGACTGCATCTTTGAGGAAAAAGGGAGTCTCTCAAGCTCTGACAATAAGAGCAAAATGTTTTTACTATTGTAGGACCTGTGTGGAGGAAAGAACGCACACACACACACTAAGTGCAACCACAAAATTCCTCAGGCTTAAAGAAACTTTCATCTCTATCTGCAAAGTCATAAAATTGACAGAGGAAGAGCACCTCACCCAACTGGCTGGCCAATTTCCTGCCATGCCTTTGGGTTATCATCGTAAAGAAACCTCTCAAAATAGGAGAGCTTTGAGGTAAACATCTGGCAATGGACAAAACGACAAACTTTATGGACTCCCTGATAATGTAACGCCTAAATTTATGATTTAACCAACAAACAAGACAGATATATGTTAAGGCAGACGTTCAACAGACCTAAACAACATAATGCTCAGCACCTCTCATCTTCATTCCCCCTCCGAAGGAATGCACTCTCTTTTGCCCTTCTTGGTCAAGGAACAGAACCTTCCAGCTTGTTTCTGTTTATTGACTTTGCTAAAAAGACTCAAAGACTTTTATAAAGTGTTCCAAAAGGACAATTGATAGTAGTCACTACTGCTATTCAAGCTATGTTATCAAAAGCAATATATACAATATATTTTACAAAATATATCAATGTGTATTTTATGTCATTTATAAGCTGACTGTGTCATTGTAATCAATGGTATGTTTTTATAATCTTTTGAGGTATAATTTTCTCCCGTAAAGTGAGGACTACACTTATAGCGTCATATACATGATGTGTTGTTTCTAATCTTTAAATAGAACCCTTTTGAGTTAGTTTAGCATGAAAGCTGTTAATATATGTCGAATACCTTATGTTTGGTTTCATATTAACGGTCAGGACAAATGCAAGAATTTGGTGCGCATGGGAAGTTAATATTGAGTATAATAATGTGTGATTAGAACGTGTTAAAATATATTTTCTTCATGTGACTAAATAACTAAGCAGACAAATTAACTGCATGGAAAATGAGCCGTGTAGGTGGAGCTCCGTCCAGAGGGACAATCTGGTTGGTGGAAGCCTCTGGGGGTTGAACGGAAGGCCTCTGACGTCAGTCCTTTTAAAAAGCGGATCCCCGCTCTCTCTCTCTCTCTCTCTGCTCGGAAATCGCGCGCTTATTTTAAACTCGGAGACACACCAACCAAAAGCTCGAAGCCTTTAACACCTGGCCGAGTTTGAGCAGTAAACCAACATCTCGTCAAATCTCTGAAGAAAGTCTGAAGCTACGCGAAAGGAACTTCAACATCTAAAGCCATAAGAAATCGAAACAGACTTCCTTGAAGCATTAAGCAACGCCGAGCAACCAAACAAGCAACAACAAAAGGGCATCCCCAAGAGTGACGAAACGACACGACACGCGGGGTTTCCTCGATCAGCACCATTTCAACGTAAAAGCAAGGTATCAAACAACCTTTATTCTGCTGAACTGGTCGTATCTATCTCTTAAGTAAAATTAATAGTTCTCCATTTGATGATCGACACGGGTAAAATCGTGTGGAAATAGAACAGTGCTAGATTGTAATCATTCTCAATTAAATTCATTGCTTGTGAGTGTGTGTATGTATGTATGTATGTATGTATGTATTTTGTTTTATGTTATTTAGCTTAGTTCATGTATTGTAGTAAGATAGCAAATAAACTCTTGTTTGATTTATAGAGAAGTGTTCTGTGTTCTGTGTGTAATATTCAAATCAAATCGTGCTCAGATACGTTACCTATATGCTCATAACTGTCATAAGGTTATTTAAATAAATCTGGATTATTATATTGTGGCCACGAGAATAAACATAATTTCTCAGATATACTGAAATCGCTGGACGATTGTTAAATGGTATAAGTTGGACGTTTTGATTAATATCAATTGATTATCGATATCAAATCGTAAGATTCCCTAAAGCTAAAATAAAGCTTAAACAAAAGAGCTAAATTAAACAATGTAAATGATTAATTCATTACACTATATTCCTTTAGTCCGAAGTTTGGAACAACTACTTTCGCATCCAATGGTTCTAGCAATGTTTGACAGTGGACCAAGGCAGAGTGAGGCTGGATTTTTGTATGATATTATTGACGGGGATATTTTCAAGTCACATCCACTGTTCTCTGTGAGACCCAATGCCCTGCAGCTTATCCTGTATACTGATGAGATAGACCTCTGCAATCCTCTGGGTTCTCGTGCCTCAAAAAACAAACTTCTAATGGTGTACTATACATTGGGCAATATAAATCCTAAACAAAGATCTAAGTTAGCTGCCATCCGTCTACTTGCTATTGCTAAATCAAGTGATATCTCTCAGTGTGGTGTAGATGTAATTTTGCAGAGAATACATGAAGATCTGAATTTGTTGTATAATGGTGTGAACATCAAAACTGCCAAGGGGGAGAGAACAGTATACGGTGCAGTAGTTTCTCTCTGTGGTGATACCCTGGCTCAACATGAGCTAGCTGGCTTTAAAGAGGGAGTTGGGTTTGCATTCAGCAAATGCCGACACTGTGAGTGCAATTTCGAAGACATGCAGGTTTACTTTGATTCAGAAAACTTTGTCAAACGATCTTTAGATAGACGTCAGACAATGTAATGAAATTGAGAGGGCTGCTACAGACTTTTTGAGAAACAGCTTGAAAACCACTTATGGAATTAATAGGAAAAGCAAACTGATTGAATTTCCAGCCTTTGATCTCATCAAGCAAACACCTCAGGATATCATGCATGTGATATTAGAGGGAGTGGCACCACTGGAAATCAAAACTGTACTGAAACATCTTGTGCTGTCAGGGCGATTGGACTTGGACACATTGAACAGTGCTATTCTAGGATACCCATACTCAACTGATGTCAGAGACAAACCTTGCCCTATTACTGTCACCACGTTATCATCAAATGACAACAAGCTAAAGCAATCATCTGGGCAAATGCTTGTCCTCTTGAAGATCCTACCATTTATATTAGACAGCTGTGAAAGAGACGAATACTTTCAAGTCATCATTGAGTTAATAGAGATTGTTCAGATCTTATTTGCACCAGTTATTTCTTTGGCAACTATAGCAAAGCTTAAATTGCTTATCAAGCAGCATTTGAGTAATATGAAACGGTTATTTCCTAAGAACAATATAACCCCAAAGCAACATTATTTGATACATATTCCTGAGCAGATTAAAGATTTGGGTCCAATGCTGAGACACATGTGTATGAGGTTTGAATCTAAACACTGTTTTTTTAAACAGTGGTCTTCTAAGTTAAATTTCAAGAATGTTTGCAAGTCTTTGGTTAAACACAATCAGATGTTTGAGAGTTGTCAAAATACCAGCTGTGAGAATCACCCAATTTTTTCAAAAGATGTACTAATGGGTCCTGCATCTGAAGTGAAAAATTTGAAGTATGTGCAGGATAAAATGAGAGATTTTTTGGGTGTAGAAAATGTGCATCATGTGATATCTGTAAAATGGCTTGAGCTAAGTGGCAACAAGTATTCGTGCCAGAAGTCAGTGATCGTAACCGATGTAATTGAAGGTGTTCCTGTATTTGGACTCATAAAAGACATATACATTGCAAATTCTTCATTGTATTGCTTTGAATGTCAGGTTTATAACACAGTGGGTTTCAGTTGTGATTTTGTATCTTATGAAATTGAGGTTCCAAACCTTGCTCAAGCCACTGAGATAGTGGATGCAGATAAAATTGTGGATTATACATCATATTATGCACTCAGTTTTAAGAACCATACTTGCATTCCTCTCAAGTATTATCTGGGAGATGTGTGCGAGATTTACAAGTGCACCACTGACTAATTTACTAAGAAATGTTAAGCCATTAAACAAAAAGCATGCAGTTTAGGCATTGGTTTTATTTTACATTGTAATTCCCATTTTCCTAAATGACTGCATGGATCTAATTTATTTTATTTTTTTATTTTAAGGATCCAAAATAAATTTTAATTTTATGTATACTTGACTACTGTTGTAAAGAAAAAAACTACGTGTTCAATTTTGTAGATTTATGCTGGGTACTGTTTGGTGTACAAGAAGTTATCAATATAAATAGATTTTGTCAACACCAAATAAAATGTTATGCTTTTCTGATTTGCAGTTCTTGTTCTCATTTGATTCAAAAGTTAAGTAATGTAAAAGAAAAAAAAATTGCTTTAGTAAATAACTAAAATCATTTTCTTAAAATAAGAAACATTTGTATTCTTAAAATAAGGAAATATGACTTGAAATTTCTTGTTTCAGGAAGTACTGTTAAAATATAATGTTCGCTTTAAAAGTTACTTAATTCATTGAAAAAAATTATTAGAATTAGCATTTTTATATAAGCAAGAAAATTCAAGTAATATTTTCTCGAAACAAACAAAATAATCTTTTACTCCTAATTCTAGGCTAGTTAATTTATCTTGGAAGAAAAAAAACAAGATTTATTGCCTAATTTCAAGATTTTTTGGCTTGTCAAGATTTTATTTTTTGCAGTGTTTGCCAACGCCGTGTCTCCGAGTCCGACCTCGAGCGCCCATCAAAACTTCAACCAGCCCACAACGCTGCACTTCAGCCAAGAGCCAACGCCCAAGACGTCACTTCAATGACTACTGAACCTCCAACCAATCAGCAACCTGGGGAACCCCCTTTCAAATGGGGATCCCTTAACACAAAGGCAACAGCAAGTAACCTCCAGATTCTAACTGAATTGGTGCATTTAATATAAATTTTAGCCTCATTGAGAAACTCAATGCGAGGGCTAAATAAGTGATTGATGGTTGTTCAGGGCTAGGCAATTGCCCATATTTCTATAAACTTGGGACTTCACATTTTCATTCTCTTAAACTCATCCCTTCCTCACTCTCTCTCTCTTTCTGCAACGTGTTAATATGTGAATGCTTGTGTTCATGTGTTAGATTAGTTTATGTCTTAGGGTTATATAAATTAAGTCTTATTCGTATTGAAAAGAGAAGTATCTCGTGTTTTGTGTTCACAAGTTAATGTCTTAATCTGCCGATTTTAATATCCAGTGCAGAGTTGATTGTTATACGGCTCCTTTAGTGAATCGCTGCCGCCTCAGTGATCAGCCGTAAAACAGTGATTCTGTTCAAATTCCCAATAAAATCATAAATGATTCCCTTTGGGCTAAATTAAACTATTTCCCTTTACATTACATATTATGTTTTACGTTACACCATGTTTCTATAGGGAGAACTATTAGACATGTTTGATCAACTACATAATTATCTAATATAAATAATTTTGTTGAAAAAAGTACACAGTTTACAGAAAATGTCCCTTACTATTTGATTATTTAGCTATGTTACTGTTATTATATTCATGTCTTTAGAGACCCTCACCTATATATGCAGCACGGGTGAATCTCTAACTGCTGCAATTGCAAAAAAAACTATCTTGATATTTTAAGAACAATTACAGAAAAATGAAATAAAGCATATTTTGTTACTTTTTTAAACTTGGAAGTAGGGCTGCACAATTATGACAAAAATCATAATTGTCGATTATTCCCTTGAGATTGTAATTGCAATTATTAATAATGATTATTTTGAACAGATTTATGCCATTGTTTGAAGCTGCATGCCATATTTTTATATAAAATATATATTTAAAAAAAGGCTGAAAACACTCTTCCTGAACTTTTATAGCTTTTCTATAGCATTGAGCCTCAAATGCCAACTATACATTGCTTTGGTTTCTTCTTTAAACAAAAAAAAGGTAAAATTATGCATGGTATAATAATGTTATACTAAAACTAAAAGAAAAAAAAAAGAACAAATGGTTTACCAAAGCTATATATTTAATTTACAATTAAACAGACACAATTTTAAATTACAGTAACATTTTACAGTACAATTTATATTATCAGGGCTCCAGACTAACATTGGAGAGCAGTGGCACCAGCACCTGATTTGGTAGCACTGAACATGTAATATTACAAGTTTTGTCTCTTAGAAATGCACATTAGAGCAGGAGCTTGAGTTGGGATGCAGATGTACATGTGACAGTACCATTGTGAAAACTGTAACAGCCTCATCTGTTATACATAACCGAAAGTACAGCACCTCATTACCATGGTAAAAAAGTAGCCTATGGTGTTTGCATTGAAAACACCTAAAGACATTCAGTCAATTACAAATCCACATCAACTGATAGAATAATTAACAAAATAATGTAATTATATTCCATTACTCCTTTAACATATTTAATATATTAATAATATAACAATACTCAATATGAATATCCTACTTTTCTGCCACTGTACCATTGTTACCGTTAGTGTTACTAGAGTAAAACTATGGTAAATGTGGGTGATTTGTGGATTGAAACGTCTTCTAACTGGATCGTTGCACTGTTTCTGCTGCTTACTGCATCAGTGTTGATGAGAATAACAGCTCCGATTTATTTGGCTTTAAACTAGTTTAAATTAAAGAGACGTGATATGTACTGGAGAACTCTGCGCTGAACTCGAGTGCTTCTAACTGCATTTCACAGCATTGTTTAGCGCGTGATCATGACTGGTCACTGTAATAAATGCATACACTAAGCTCACGCTGCACTGTCGTCTTTTGAGGAGAGCGGATAAAAGGTCAGTGTGGCACGCAGTTCAAATGAGTACCGCTGTTTTGTTCCGCTTTTGACACGTTTGGCGTTTAACATATCTATCATGCACAACAGAGTGACAACACTACACTGTAAAAAGTGCTACACCCACAAAGTAGGTTTTATATACTTTAAATAGTTGTAATCTAGTTTATTTTATTTGTTTTATACTAAAACGTATCAATATACTTCCTCTTTACTTAAAATATATCAGTTTTTATATAACAATATATTTTAAATAAAACTATTGCAATTTATTTGAGTAGTTATTTGTATGTGGTTGTTGAGTACAAGAAATGTTATAAAAGTGAGTTGACATACACAATTTATTAGAGTAGCTGTCGATGTGGCAGGTGTGTTCATCAAACGTAAATATTTTAAAATATTTAAGTTGGCATTATCCCCTTTTCATTGGCGGGGACTTTCCCGGGCAGATGCAGCATCTTCCTCAGCACTTCAACTGTTTGTTGGCTGCAGCGGATCTGAATTTCAGGGACTGATTAACACGGTAAGTTGAGCAAATTTAGCCGAATTATTGGTGATGTAAAGTCACGCGAAATCGCTTACTCCACTAGGGAGCTGAGGTTATGTTTGCAAATTGTACTGTACAGGTAGCTATCCTGCACACATGGCAAGCTAAGTTGGCTGCACAGTGCTAAGCAGTGTGGTCTTTTAATCGTTAGTTAGCGTTAACTTAAACTAATATTTGACATTAAATGGTAAGTCCTAGACAAAACACGTTAACATTAGTACTACTCTGGTTTAAGTTAACGCTAACTAACGATTAAAAGTGATATTGTTGGTAAAATTGAAGCCAAAGTAGCCTTAAAACACATAGATAGTAGGCATGACTACAGCACTTATTTAATTTCATAAACAACACGGTCTCCGGTGGGGGGTGCAGCTGTCGTGGGGCGCTCGCGTTATCAGCAGCAGAGATGCTAGTGCCTTTGATAGCACTGGCTCCTGTTACTAGCAACACCTGCTAACATCATCGCCACTGTTACAACATTTAGGATGGACGTGTTTAAAAACGCAGATACGTAGGTAATAATTAGTTGCACAAATACCCTCAGTTATATTTTTAGATTGCACAGATTATATTTCTGGATCATATGCGATCGAAACGGTCGCAATTTTGAGCCTTCAGCTTAAGGCAATAGCTGTGTGGGCAAATAAGGGAAAGTAAGCTGTGGTGTTTTATGGACAGCAGGCAAAACAAGCTAGCTGTGTGCCTTTGACAGGACTCTAGTATCAGAGATCATGTTAGTATACTTTTGCAGTACTAAAGCAGATGCACAGACTTGACAGTAGAGATGTATGCTTAGTAGTCTGTCTGATTTTAGAGATTTGATCCATGTTTTTTTAATACTGCATAGTCAATTAATGACAGATTTTTGGTTGAAAAAACCCTAAAACTATTTCTAACCTATTACTTAAATAAGTTACATTTACCATTGATTTTTAACCTTATTCTAACATGCATTTTCCTGATCTTTAGATACCCAAGCGCTTTTGTTTCCTGGGGTCTTCAAGCTTCACATCCAGGTAAGAAAAAACTTCAGAATAGATACAATTACAGCTATAACTATTCCCAGGTAAGTAAAACACAGGTAAAATTGCAAACAATAGTGTGGGCTCCATACAATTACATTTCTGAAGATGTTTTTATGTACCAACCACCAATAGAAGGCAGATATGATCACCTTTCTGTCTCCTCCCCACAACAAACAGTAAAAATCACCAAATAGAGCAGTTTCTTATCATCAGTCAGTCTTTCTCTGAGGCAGTTTGGTAAGCTGTCAGTTGCCACTAACATTTACTCAACTTTTTCTGTGATAATTTAAGATCCTGACATGTGATGACTAAAATCCTTAATCTACTTAAATATACTGTACAATTAAAAACTACCAGGCTTTAAAAAGTGTATCATAAAAATTAAATTGGAGAAAAAGTCAATTAAATGTGGCTTCAGCAGACAACCACAACACTGACGCCTGCACGTAGGGGATGATATAATTGGCAGGTGACCAAAATGTAATGCACCATTACACTGAATAAAATGACAGATTTCTTTAAAATTTGATCTTGTTGAAAACACTTGGAATAATGTAAGTACACAACTCAAAGTATATACCTTTTTTTGTAGACATTTTAATACAAAAAGTTACATATTGCTTTAAATTATTTCTGTGGGTTAATAGTCTTGGCATGAACCTGAGGGGTTTCATCCTTATATCATTCTTATCCTTAACATTTGTAAGCAAATTGTGTGCCTTCACTATTGTAACTGCAAAGTTTACCTAAGATGTCATTACTTTGCCTTTCATTTCCTCTCTAATTTATGTAGGCACAGGTAAAAATGAGTTGGCTATGCAAAAGATGCAGTGACCACTTACCTACCAGAAGTGAAATTTTGAAACATTATAGACTCCAGCATGGAACCTTCAGCCATAGTCATTCATTACCATGCATATACTTGGAATGTCCATGTTCTTTCAAAACTTGGAGTGGTTTGCATTCACATTTGTCTCGATGCCATGTGGAAAGTCAGACTCAAAGACCTGAGATTGTCCTGTCCTTTACATGCCTGGTGTGTAGGACACAAGGTTTTCCAACAGAGAGAGAATATTTTGCACATGTTGGCCATCACCTTAAAAGTAACGAGACTGTTGAGTGTGTGTTTGAAGGGTGTGATTTCCAAACCAATATTTATGGAACATTTACAGCACACGAACACAGGAAGCACACTCCTCATATTCTGAGCGATTTTAAAGGAGCTGTTCTTTTGGAAAAGCCAAATGAGGAATCAACTTTTGAACCTGATAACACTGGAGCCACCCATGATGAGAATATGGATGAAGGTAGTGGAGAGGGAACCAGCTCAGGTGCACATTCTGTGGAAAAGGATGACAGGCACTTAATTGTGGACCATATAGCTTCTTTCCTGCTCAAACTGGAAAGTGTGCATAATGTCTCAAACAGGTGTATTGATGAATTAATAGATGAAATGCAGTTTGTGTCTTCAGCATCCATACCAATTATCAGAGACTTTGTTGAATCACACTTGAAGAAGAATAATTGTGTGATTGATAGCACAGTTGTCACATCTTTATTTGAGGAGTTAAATGAATCCAGCCCCATAAGCATGGCTTTTGATAAGGCTGGCCCGCTGTCGTCAGCTTTCAAAAGGAGACGGTACTTTCTACAAAGATTTAACGTTGTAGAGCCAGTTTAATATATTCTTGATCGAAATGAAAATAAGAGTTTTCAGTATGTTCCGATCCTTGAATCATTGAAACAAATTTTAAACAATGAAGATATCAGAGAGAAGTTCCTCACAGATGATGGACACACAAGTATTCCTGCACAGTACAGATCATTCCGTGATGGTGCCATTTATAGAGAGAGTGATTTTTATTCTGAAGAGCAGAGAATCTGTATATTCCTTTATGTAGATGATTTTGAGGTATGTAATCCCTTAGGAACATCTCGAAGGAAACATAAGATTACAGCCGTGTACTAGATATTGGGAAATATCCAATCCTGTTTTCGGTCCACACTAACTTCAGTGTATCTTGCACTTTTGTGCAAAGCTAATGATATTAAAAGATTTGGCTATGCAGAGGTTCTCAAGCCACTCTTGGATGACATAGCTATACTGGAACAAGATGGTATTTTGGTTCCTGTCCTTGGGAAAACTGTCAAAGGGACAGTTTACTGTGTAGTTGCTGACAATCTTGGCGCACATTCAGTTGCTGGCCTTGTTGAAAGTTTCTCAGGACCATACATTTGCAGGTTCTGTCTAGGAGAGCACATTGACTTTCAAGAAAATGAAGTGAGATCAGGTGCTTTTCACATCCGGACAAAGGAGGATTATTCTGTTCATGTTAAGACTCAACTAGCCAACCCTGCACTATCCCACTGCTTTGGTGTGAAAAGGCCTTGCCCACTGACAGAGAAACTAAGCCATTTTCACATGGTTGAGGGCTATCCGCCTGATATTTTGCACAACCTTTTTGAGGGGATTATTCCCATGGAATTAGCACTGTGCTTTAGGGATTTCATAGCCAAAAAGTACATCACACTTGACGAGCTTAACAACACAATCAAATCCTTTCCTTACAAGTGGGGAGATAAGACAGACAGTCCACAGCCCATTCCCATTGCATTCTCCACTCGAAAAAGTATCAGAGGAAATGCCCACGAAAATTGGACCCTTATCAGACTGCTCCCACTAATGATAGGACACAAGATACCACTGAATGATCCTGCATGGAATGTAATCATGTGTCTTAAAGACATAGTTGAACTTGTGGTAGCTCCAAGCCAAACTGAAGCAAGTTTGTCATATCTTGATGCAAAGATTTCTGAGCATCGACTTAGATTACTTGCTGCGTTTCCTCAGGTTAAGTTGATCCCCAAACACCACTTCCTGGAGCACTATCCAACGCTCATTAAAGCGTTTGGACCTGTCATTGCTCTTTGGACGATGCGATTCGAGGGAAAACATCGTTATTTCAAACAAGTTGTAAGACATACAGGGAATTTCAAAAATGTACTATTTTCCCTTGCAACCAAGCATCAGTTGATGATTGCACATCATCTGCATGCAACTACAACAGTTCCCACGTTCAGTACTGCCAGAGTATCCCAAGTGCCCATAGCTGTTTTGCATACAAATGTACAAAATGCAATAAGAATAGTGTCTCCAGGTCAGACTACTGTACATCTTTCCAACACTGTGTCAGTTTATGGAACTACATACTCTAAAGGCATGATTTTGGCCTATGGGTCTACTGCAGGACTCCCAGACTTTATTGAAGTTCTTCAGATAGTAATTCTGAGAGACAAGGTCCATTTCATTGCTAAAGTATTCATTTCCTGGTATGATGAGCACTTTCGAGTGTTTGAGCTGGAGAGCACAGAGCTTGTAGTTTTTGTGGAACAGAAGGATCTTACTGATGTATGTCCGCTCTCAGACTACAAGGTTGCAGGAAGGCGTATGGTGACGCTGAAGTGACATATTTGTCTGGAATAGATGCAAGTTTCATAAACCGTTTGGTATAATTCAAGTGGTACTGATGTATGCACTTTTCACAGTTCTCTTCAAGTTTCTTTGATATACCACGCACATACAACAAAGAATGCTTGCTAAACAATGCCAGACTGAATGTAAAAATAATGTTGTTTTGTCATCTTTTTAAGGCTACATCATCAAAATGGAGGCAGCTGTAAAATTTCGAGTCATCCTGGACCATGACATAAAGAAACTTTGTCTTCCTGGAATGCCACATACAGTTAAAGAGTTGGAAACAACAATAAAACAAACATTTGGGATCTCAATGGACATAAGCCTTCAGCGCAAAGACCAGGATTTTGATGATTTTGTTACTTTAAGTTCAATTGATGACCTGAACGATAGGGACACACTGAAGGTAGTGTATGTTCCACCTGTCATTTTGTTTACAAATGTTGACATTCCTGAGCTCCCAACAGAAGATTGCTCTGTCTCCGGATCAGTGTCAGAAAATGACTCCGTGTCTCAACCATCAACATCAAGTGATTCCATCTCTGCGGAATCTGATGACACTGTAATACTCAGTCCCCGTAGCTCTGGAATGCACAAGCCATGGCCAACTGAGTTTCCTATTCCAAAGTTTTCATATAACAATGAACTAGTGCTTCAAAAAGGCAATGAAAACTACCTCAGAGATGGTTCCCTTTTGTGCAAAGAGAAGTGTTACCCTGGTGTTAAGTCCAACATTCTGGAGTGTTTAGCTGAGCTCATCTTTTCTTACACTCCCTACCCAAGTGATGCACATCGATGTGCAGTCGCAGAGGCTCTCATAAAAAAGAACCCATGTTTGAAGGAGCCAGGCTCCTTCAATGGTCTCTATGGATGGCAGCAGAGCCTGAAGTATAAAGTAGGAAACTACCGAAGCAAACTTCGGATGCATGGAATTCCAGAAGTCTTGGTGAACTCGTTAAAGCGCAAATCTTCTGAAGACAAGCAACCAGCAAAGAATATAAAAAAACCACGGAAAGCTGAGGTTAACTACCTGCCCCCTCATCCAGCCGGGGAAACAGAAGATTCGCTTGAGAGTAACAGGCTGGAGTTGATTTCTGAGACAAAGAAAAAGAATAATGGCAGAGTTATAAATGAGATGATGTCAAGAACCTTCAGTTTGAGAAGATAGGAGATTGTAGGTCAAGCCCCGAGTGTTGCAGATCTTCTAGAGAGATGGCCTGCCCTCTTTGAACCATCACAGGTAAGGTAAACTCAGCAAAGTTGACTAGCTAAAATCCAATTCTTTGTCATCTACTGGTATGGCTAAAAAATACTGTCCAGTATGCACTGTCAACAGTATCTTTTTCAAATTATAATTCACAAAACTTTCTTCACCATCAGACTCTGTCTTTTATGCTGTGCCACATTCAGTTGAATTTCACATTGCTCAATTATGGTAAATGTCCCATAGTTGTGATAAGGCAACAAACTTGACTAAAGATTAAATTTCATTTTTGCATTTTTCATACTTAAAAATAACTATATAGTGAATGTTCCTTTACTGCTTGACACTGTCCATGATTTTCATTTGATTGAAAACTAATTTGTATCCAAAACTCTCATGTGGTTTAAATCACAGAAAAAAACATATCACTTTTGGTATGTAACTAAGATGGTATACTTCTCTACAGATCTGTGAAGAGTTCCTGAGAATCAGTGGCATATCACTTGAGTCGACATTTATGTCACAGTTGGACAAGCACACTCCAAAGCTGTTGTCACTTTTCAATGCAAAAGGAGGAGCCGTCGGTCAAAGAATCAAGTCCCAAATGATGACACTCATCCAGGTAAGAGGTGGTCTTATGTAAAGCATTTTCCATCCAAAATGTATTCTCTATCATGTACTTAGTCATCAATATTTCACCGTGTTCCTAATGGGAAGGATGGTGCTGTCTGTGTATCTGCAGCATATGTTGAAATCTACTGAGCCAGTTGTTATGACACATGGTGAGCACATTCATACTACCCAGAGACTGATCATAACACCCTACATTGTCAAACCCCCCCCCCCCCCACTCTCATTCTTTAAAGGACAACTACATGTAAGGCACTGTTCTAAGAGTAGCGTAGTTTAAGGGGATAGTTAGCCCCAAAGTTAGTGACAGTGAGTTAACATGACCTTGCTATTTTTATGATCTAGTGTGAAAATGCCGAACATTCAGTGAAGTTACACTTCCTCTGTGTACTCCAGGACTGTTCTTTTTGTTAATAGACACGCTGGCTGCATATGTATTTAAGTGTATAAGTGATGCAATTCCCTCGTCACCATTTTCCAAGAGTGTGCCTTGCTCTTAAGCAGTCTCTTTACACATAAAAGGTCCACTAAAACATGTTTAAGAAAGCATTTGAGGTGAGAAATAGACAATGTACTAATAGAAGCTTGATTCATATTGATGAACACAGCCTACTTAAATAGTTAAATCTCAATTTTGTGAACTGTCCCCCTTGACCTTTTTAAGTAAACAACATGCTGAGATGCTGGTGATGGTGTGAGATCTTGTAGTACAGTGGTGTATGTATAGTAGGACCTTTTACAGCAATTAAATGGTTGAAATAAAGAGGTTCTGTGGTTTGTGCTACTGTCATCAGGCTGTGAATTTTGATCAGATTTTACTTTTTGACAGGATCCATCTGCCTCTGTGGACAAAAGGAGAGAAGTGGTCCTGAGATGCCTGATTGAGTACATGGGGGAGAGACGGGAAGACCTCATCAGTGTCCACCATGTATGTATTGGGCTTAAAGCTACTTGTTTATTTTTCTGTCTGTATGTATTAATATTGTGATGATATGGGGTAATTACGTTTGCTCTTGAAAAATATTTAAACTCTGTAGCTTAATAAACAGTAATGTGATGACCAATCAGGTACAGGCAAGGACAATTGCATTGTTTTATTGTAATGCATCCTTTGAACCAGAAAAAGACAATACTCATGCTACAGTACATGATAGTATAGTACCCACACTCTGTGGCATTGTCATGGTAGACTTCACTCTGGTCACATGCTCTAGTCACAGTATCCGTCTAGTATCCACCACCTTTAGCAACAAAAGTACAATTTTGACTTTGTGTCTTATCTGTCTTCTACCTGTCTGCTATATTCATCTCATTACCTGTTTGTCCGACCAAACTCTTGATTCTTTTTTTGTCTCCACCAATAGAGTCGTGATGAAACAGAGGTGCACGCTGAGCTTGGCAGTTGCCCACTGAAAATTTACATGTGCCATCAGCCCGACACGATTGGGATTATCATTAGGGGTGTAACGATACACGTATCGTGTATCGAACGGTTCACGGGCAGTTCCAAATGGAAGGGATCATCCCTATCCCCTTGTAGTGGGGGCTTTGGAGTGAACAGGGCACGTGCGTGTCTTTATTTAGTCGTTTGGAATGCACTTGGTGAAGGGAGTGATCTAATTTCCTCATTATCTTCAGCTGGGATGTTCCCGTGACAACGCAGCACGGTGTCAGTCAGCAGATTCGCTGACGGACACCAGCATAAAAAAAATATACATTTTAAAAAATGTTATATATATAATTTTTTATATATTATATAGCATATTTTAAAAACTTTTTAAAATATAAAATGTATGTTTATTTGCAACAGTTATGATAACAAAAATAAAAAGACATTTGACATTTAAACAGTGAATCTGCTGACTGACTCCGTGCTGCGTTGTCACGGGAACATCCCAGCTGAAGATAATGAGGAAATTAGATCGCTCCCTTCACCAAGTGCATTCCAAACGACTAAATAACGACACGCACGTGCCCTGTTCACTCCAAAGTCCCCACTCCAAGGGGATAGGGATGATCACTTCCATTTGGAACTGTCCGTGAACCGTTCGATACACGATACGCATATCGTTACACCCCTAATTATCATAGAAGGACAGCCCGTGGTCAGAGGTGTGCCAAACCTGTCGAAAGCATGCTGCCTCCTGTTTGGACTTACCTATGCCCTCGACCTCAAGTATCCCTCAAAACTAGTGTATACTTTTGAGATATATCAGAGGCTCTTTGTGGGATTGGACCCCATGCGTCCTAAGCCAAGTATGCAAATCTCCTCACCAAATTGTCTTAGATGATTTCTCAATGGCATCTGGCGTTGTTTGCCATCATTAGAAAAAATGCAATCACTTTGGTAGGTGAATTTACCAAATACAAACTTAAACGTACTGTAACATAATCAGATAATTTGATAATCTTCAGGGTGATATAAATATTTGTCTCAGAATTTTACCAGTATTTTGATTTAAAATTAGTCTTACAGATTTTCTTTTTTTTGTTTTTGACCTTAAGACTCATTTGACAAGTTGCTCAGGTAATATCATTTCCATGGTATATTTGTTTTGTGTTCATTGTTCAGTGCCTTAATTAATGTGGACTTTGTTCTGTGCCGATCATTACCTCATGAGGTATATACTCAAATGTTGTGTGCACAATTTTGGAGTTCTTAAAAATAATAGTTGTTCAAAATATAGAAATACTGTAATCATTTTTGACATTGCAGTTCCAGTGTGATACAATGTGATATTATGGCTCACATTTACCTTTATCTAAACATTGCAGATTGGACAGTTTGGATATTTCACTTTACTGTTCTGAACAGGTTGAAAATACACTTATACAGTGTTTGTTTTATATTATTGTGTACATGTGCGGCCACATTTATTGGCTGTTTTGTAGTCACTGTTAAAAGTGACACTGGTTGACATTGAATAAATGTTATTGTCTTCAATCTATCTTCCCATCTTTTTCTTCTTCAATTGAATTTGTAATTGTTATTGACAAAGTCTGTTTATGTAAAGTTAATCACTGTAGTGCTTAGAATATAGACATTTAGATTTATTTTCTGAGGTTATAGCCAGGACTCAAATAAAATGTTTATTCACATATGATTAGGTTAATTTTACTAAGAACAAAGTTCATAAAACCTAATTAAAATGAGTACAGGTTACTTGTAGCAACCCATAAATAAGTTACCTGTACCAAGAAAAGTAGGTTTATCTAACGGAGTAATACTAGTACTATTAGTTAACTCAACTTGATTTTGTTGCGTTTGTATTAAGTAATGTTTCAGTGTTTATTATACTTAAAAAAGGCTCCAAGTTGACTCAACTTAAAACATCCAATGCAGCCACTTGCCTCACTTTTTATAAGTTAGATCTAGGTATTACTTTTTACAGTGTATCAGTTAGACAAAAAGTATTTTATCCAGTGTGTTTGAGTTTGTTAAACACCTCTTAATCACACAGAATAATGCAAGTAGGAATTTTTAATTGTTTATTTATTTTTGTAATCGCGGCTTTGACCGATTATGTAATCGTGGAATCTGTAATCGTAATTGCGATTGGAAATTCGATTAATTGTGCAGCCCTACTTGGAAGGGTTTAATTTGAGCAGATGATTTTACCATCGCTGTCATCGTCAGAGCGCACTTCCACAGTACATCCAGCATCTGACTCATATTCACGATCTCAACCATATTCTGAAAACTATTGTTTTCAATGGCTTCAAAAATCAATATTTTGATCACTCCCAGCAGGCACCAGACGTCTATGTAACGTCAGGTTGACGTTGGACATGACGTCAGACAGACGTTGGATTTTGGTTGAAAATGAAAATCGGGTTGACGTCAATATTTGACGTCAATTTGACGTTGGATTAACGTTGGATTTTGGTTACACAACCAAAAAACAACTAAATCTCAACGTCAGATGACGTCGGTTTTGGACATCAATTTAACATTGACATTAGATGTTGGATTTACATTGGATTTTGGTCAACCGACGTCGCAACCAAAATTTAACCAAATACCAACGTCTTATGACGTTGTGTGCCTGTTTTGTGCCTGCTGGGCTGGCAGCTTATTCACCACATCCACCATCAAATGACAGTGACAGTTATACGTATTTCACTGTATCCAGTAATTGCTCTGCAGTAAAGCCATTCAAACCAGTTCAGTTTTTGCTTTTGATATTCTTTTGTTTTATGCCTGTGGTAATTATGAGTAGAACATCACATCGTCATTGTGTATCAAACAGTGCCACCTCGAGGAATAAAGATGCATTGCACTTATTGAGTCATCAGATACAGTGGCATGCGAAAGTTTGGGAACCCCTTGCAGAATCTGTGAAAATGTGAATAGTTTTAACAAAATAAGAGAGATCATACAAAATGCATGTTATTTTTTATTTAGTACTGTCCTGAGTACGATATTTTACATAAAATATGTTTACATATAGTCCACAAGACAAAATATAGCTGAAATTATTCAAATAACCCCCTTCAAAAGTTTGGGAACCCTTGGTTCTTAATACTGTGTGAGGTTACCTGGATGATCCACGACTGTTCTTTTGTTTTGTGATGGTTGTTCATGAGTCCCTTGTTTGTTCTGAACAGTTGAACTGAGCTGTTCTTCAGACAAATCCTCCACGTTCTGTAGATTCTGCAGTTTTCCAGCATTTTTGCATATTTGAACCCTTTCCAGCAGTGACTGTATGATTTTGAGATCCATCTTTTCACACTGAGGACAATTGATGGACTCAAACACAACTATTAAAAAAGGTTCAAACATTCACTGATGCTCCAGAAGGAAACACGATGCATTAAGAGCCGGGGGGTGAAAACTTTTGAACAGGATGAAGATTTCCAACTTTTTTCTTTTGTTGAAATATATATATTTTTTCCATTTATTACTGCCCTTCGGAAGCAACAGAAGATACTTGCATGTTTCCCGGAAGACAAATTAAGTACAATTTACCTTGATCTTCAAATTCAAAAAGTTTTCAACCCCCCGGCTCTTAAATCATCTTGTTTCCTTCTGGAGCATCAGTGAATGTTTGAACCTTTTTTTACAGTATGTAAGCCAATATTTTAAAAAAGAGCTTTTGGAAGTATTATGTAGACTAACATTTTGTCATACAGGGGCGTAGCCATCATTTCAGAAGTAACAGAAATGTCAAATACAATAATTGTATGTATGTGTTAGTTATTTTTTTTAACTAGGAATTATTTTCTTATCTATTACTTTGAATTTGCTATAAGAAATCAAATACACTGCTGGACAATAATCAATCATTTGTAATTATCATTTTTTTCCTAACGGCAATTTTATGATTGTTTTATATACTACAAATTGGCACTGCCTCATTCAGAAATGTTATGTATTTATTGTGTTTATTGTCTTAACATTTCATCAGTTCATTCTGCGTTTTATTCAGTTTACTGTAGCTGCAGATATAGCTGGCACATCTATGAGCGCGAGATCACTTCTCTTTCAGTGCGAAAACTTCTTTATCTCATTTTCATAAAATAAAAGCTTATAGTATTTAACTTTGCATCTCCATAACTTTGCGTGCCCGATGTCTGTTTTCTATAGCAACGAAGGCTACTTTCATGCATCTGATTAACCTCGCGCTCTTATTTCAAGGCTGTGGTTATTTTAACAGTTTCCTTCGTACATTCGGTTCAATGACATTGTTAAAAGTTTACAATACAGTTTTCAATGGAACTGTGCGTATTACATTTTTGCTCCATCCAATAAATGTGCAGCCTTCAAATGGTAATGCCAATATGACCGAGAGCCATTGAAAAGCTACAGAAAACTAAAACTACTTCACTTAGTAGTCAGCTGCTCAAAAATGTGTCCGTGAGACGAAGTCAATCCTGGGACAGGCGGTAAATAGAGAAGCGCGTGAAGGAGAGATGCGAGGGCACGAACACTGTTGAAGGTGTCCATTAATTTGTGCTTGTAGTAATTTAATGTGTATATATTTTGAAAGCATTGAATCGCTATAGAAATTGCGATTCATTCGATTCTTAGCGTTTTAAATCAATTACTGTCCGAAATCGGCGAGTCACGATTCAAAAATCCATGTTTTAAATCGATGCATATGCATTGTCAGCGTTTGTAATCGATGCATCGAGAAAACGAGTGAATCGTTACACCCCTTATCTTTTGTCTCAATACATAGTTTGAGATGAAGAAATCACCATTGCATGCTTCTACTTAAATGCCCTACTTTTATGATATAATAGCACTGTAGCATGAACTTTTTACATATTTCCTTTCATTTCATATACTATACAGTATATATATATATATATATATATATATAATAATTAAATAATAAAAACAAAATTGATTGCTAATTGAATTATTAAAATATAACAAAAATCAGAATACTTTAGCTATGAGTTAAAAAAGTGTATGTACAATTACATCTGAACATCAGCATGTCTGCTCTTTTGCAGAATGCAAAAATACAGAATTAAAAAGCACCCCCATCCTTGGATCAGACAAATTTATATGTGTATGTGTATATATATATATATATGAAGAGTTCAGATGCAAAAGCCAAAATAAATTTTCTTCTAAAATGAGCATTTTTATCAAGCTCCTATATTTATTTTTTACAGTTATTTCATTTTAATTGCATAGAAAAGGACCTATACATTGCCATTAGAGTAAAATTACTGAACCTAAACATAGGAGCCTGATAAAAATGCAAATTTTTGATGAAAATTTCAGATGGCACTTGGAGGCTTTTGCATCTGAACTCTTCATATATATATATATATATATATATATATATATATACACACACACACACAATACTACAGTAAAATGCTGTACTCTGACATGTTTTGCCAGCTGCCATGTAATGCTCAGAGCCGGCCCAAGGCATAAGAGAACTAAGCGGCTGCTTAGGGCCCCGTGGCCACCAGAGGGCCCCCAAGAGAAGCCTACATGTTTATTTTATTTTAATTTGTGATATATTATGTGATATATTATGTCAATGGACAGTGGTAATTATACGAAAGCGCAATATTAAATAATTAAATAATCAAATAATCTATACATATAATTTTATTATTTCCATAGCGACATGTCATGCAGGCACAATGTTGGCCATGTTGATAATATGCAATGGCCCGGCTCTGGTGTGGGGGTCTTCGATGCATCGGTGCCTCCGCAGGGGGGGGTCCAATAGAGGCGGGGTAAACGGGCTTTACCTGGGTGTCTTATTGTCTTATGTAGTTTGGGAACTGACTGGATGATGGGGTGGGGTAGTTTTTCCTCTGCTGTGGGGTCTGGTGGGCCGCCCCGGGCTGCCATGGGCCCTGGTCTGGATGGGCCTGGGCCCCCCGCCCTGGGCAGATTTGGGGTAACAGGGGTGCCTATGGGGGTCAGCGGGGGAGCTGGCTCCAGAGGGGGGGGTATTTTGCCCCCTCTGATGCTTTCCTCCCCATCCCTAAGGCTTCACTTCTCCCGCTCCATCACACCAACACATAGGTAGGGTTTTGAGGTGCGGGTGCGTCGCTGGGATGCGGGGGAGGTGGTACTCCTCTGTCTCCTCGTGGCCGCCTGCATCTCAATTACACATTACAGCTTAGACATTCTCATTACTTACTGTCACATGACACATACATATAGGGGGTGGGCACACTGAATGGCATCTGGAGGGCGGTCTGTTCATTCAGCCTTCCCTCTGGTGCCAGTGCCCACTTCTCAATTTTAAGTTGCACATAGACATTGAGGGCTCTAGGGAGGGGACGAGCTGACACAAGCTTGTGGAGGGTGCCCCTCCCCTGTTTTAAAGCACCCCTGTTTTAAAGCACCTTAGAACAACACACACCAACACTACATTTGAGCGGGTGGGGTGAAGCATGGGGTCTTTTTTTTTTTTTTTTTTTTCTCTCATACCCCTGTTCTCTGTTCTCTGTCTGGGGCCGGGGGCTGTGAGGATGAGCTGGCCGCCCGGTCGGGGTCTGGGCTGTTGATTTTCTCTGCTGCTGCGGGGACCGGGGTGGTCTTCCTGTCCCCACGCCGGAGCGAAGGGGGCTCAGCTCCGGGATCGGGCGCTGACTACCCCTCTGGGGGTGGTGGTGCCTGGACCTAGGAGTATAGAGTGCATATGGGGAGTGTGAGTGTGGGTACCGTGTCCATTTTTGTGTGTCTACATGTGGGGCGAGGGTGTGAATATTCGTTTGCGTGCATGAGGGTGGGAACATATGCTTGTGTATATGTGTGCTTGTCATCTACGTCTATGTGTCAGGTCGGGCCTTAGACTCCACCTCACTCATCATCTTAGTCGACCCCCACCCCACCACCATGCCCTGCCGGTGGAGGATGCCGCCGGTGCATTGGTGATTTCTCGCGCCGGGGCAGGATGCTCGGGCGAGCGCCGGCCCACTCTCGGCGGTCGATTGGCGGGGCCTGGCCCTACTGGCCTTGCTGGGCCCCGATTGTGGGGTGGGGGGCCTTTGGGTCTCCGGGCCCAGGGCCCGGTCCGCCCTGGTGTGGTCGGCTGCCGGTGGAGCCTGCGGGCTTGCCGCCACGGCACCCTGGGGCGTCTACACTGTGGCTGTCGGAGGTCCCGCCTTCGGGCTCTCCTCTGCCCTTTTCTGGGTGGAGGCCGCGGTTGTCCCTGCGGTGGTTCTCCTGGGGGTCCCGTGCCCTGGGGGGCCTCCGGATGTTTGGGGCCCGGGTCTTTTCCGTGCCTGCTTCATGCCTTGCGGGATGGGGCTGTTGTTCCCCACACACACTATTAAACATTTACATGGGGGAACCTTATGAACACAAGCGCGCTCACACACACAGGTGTACACTCAAGCATTCACATTGGTATAAAAACAGGTGCTCACAGACACACATTGTCTTGATCTGCTGTTGCTTCAAAACTTATTTTGTAATATTAGTTATGTGTGCTGCTCAATAACATTTAACATTTAGAATATATTGTGATTCATACAGATGTTGGTAGTTGCTGCAGTCTCTTTGATGTTGTGTCTTCGGTTGTTTTCTTCTGTTGTTTTCTCTTTTTGTCAGCAGGTATCGAAGCAAATTGTCTGTTTTTTTTTGTTTTGTTTTTTTTTTTGTTTTTTTGTTTTTTGTTTTCCCTCTCTCTCTCTATCCCCCATTCTCCTTTTTTCTCTCTCTCTCTCCCCCTTCTTTGTTGACTTTCCCCACAACCTTTTTATTTTTTTTATTTTATTTTTTTCCTTTCTTCTTTCTTCTTTCTCTCTCTTGTTTTATCTGTCCCCTGGTCTTGTCTGTCACAGTGTGGTTAAGTAAAAGGGTATATAAAATTTAATAAAAAAAAAAAAAAGAAAAGATAATATGCAATGGACACTGCGGTATGGATCTGTCGGATTAACAATGTAAATTTACATATTTCTCCTGAAATACATGAAAGGAAGTGGTGACCAGTTAGCTGGGATCAAACAGAGTAAACTTTATAGTAATCTACACAATATGTATTTGAAAGGAATAAAACACGTTGTCATAATTGAAACAGTAAATAGATGTCTTAAAATATTGCTGCTTTCCATAGAAATCAGTGTGTAGCCTATTTAACAAACTAAATGTCTTTTTTACTTAAATGAAGTGTATTTAAATGTCTGAAACCTAAAATAAACTTTATTCGGTTGAAAACACTGAACAGTTATGACATATGAAAAGCACTAAGCGCGTCTTTCTCTGTCTCAAAGCCAGCCAAAGCGCGGCGTGTCAAAGGGTTAAAATCGATCGTGTATTAGGGGTGAAGGGGGACAAATTCAACATGGGGGTTTGTGGCACAAATCAGGGGTGCGTTTCTTAAGACCATCGTTAGCTAAGACAAAACTTGCGACCATAGTTGCTTTTGGAAAACTACCCCCCCCCCCCCCCCCCAGCAAAACTGATAATGGGTGTGTTAGATTTATAGTGTGTGAATAATCAAGCTTTGACAATAACCAGTCATATTGGCGGCACCAAGGGGCCCCCAAATAAAATT
>JALXFT010001483.1:0-83825 GCA_023376895.1 Aspiorhynchus laticeps | reverse complement strand
ACATGAAGAGTTCAGATGCAAAAGCCTTGAAGTGCTGTCTGAATTTTTCTTCTAAAATTTGCATTTTTCTCAGGCTCCTATTCAAAGAACCTATTCATTGCCATTAAAGTGAAATTACTGAACCGACACATAGGAGCCTGAGAAAAATGCTCATTTTAGAACAAAATTGTATATGGCACTTAGAGGCATTTGCAGCTGAACTCTTCACATGTTCACCATGTTTTTAGGAATAAAATAAAATCAGGCAAGCGATATATGAACAAACCCCTCTGTAAAACCCTTCAGAATGTAGATAGGACTAAAACTGTAAAGTTTGATGTATGAGGATAATAATCTAAATTCTGTAAGTATAGAAATGCATTTTTGATAACTGTAGTCAAGTAGTGGGTGTGTACTGTTTTTAATGAAAAAAATATAATTGAAATATGACATAATTTTCCTTACATTATTGTTACTATTTTGATTATATTATGTCATTTTTGTGATTATTTGTATTATTTTATTTGTGCAAAATGTTCTAATTCTTATTTGTTGTCTCTGGATGACAATTGAAATGCAAACTGTTTTTTTTTTATTTTCGAAAATGCAATAAAAAATGAATAGTGAAACATGAAAATGCCATTATGAGGGCATTCTCCTCTCCTTTAAATAGGCTATACTGAAATCAGCAAGTTTTAGGGGTTTGACATTTAGAAAAATACCATCAATTCCATATAAAAACCACTGCGCCTAAAAAAAACCCTCATTCACTGTGAAAACAGGTGTGTGTATGTGTATATTCATATTATTTCAAATCAAACTACATATGTAGCTATTTACGTATAAAACATGTAGAGTAAGTAAATGCACAACACATAGAGGGTAACAATAATGCAGAACAGTTCACAGATAACAGCAGCGTGCCACTGTGTCTTTAAATCCCGCCTGAAAGGGGCGGGGCTTACGCGTCCTCTGACTACAGTGAGCATTTAAAGCACCGCGCACACAGAAGACCCGTTTGTGAACGAACCTCTCCAGTGCTGTAATAAACGTCTCTAGCATCTATAGAGCTAAACCAAAGCTTTTCAACGGGCCTGACGGGATCATTACGGCATTATGAACTTTTAACACGGGACACCTAGAATCTGTCAGGAGATTAAGGTGAATTTTATTGCTTTTGTTGCATTGTCTGTGTATGTGGTCTGTCTGTCTCTCTCACTATGTGTGTGTGTTCTGATGACGACAGTGACGTGTGTAACGATATTATCAGATTCTGTGACAGGACATCCGATAAGGAGTGTGTGTGTGTGTGTACATGCCTACCTATCTAAGGCCTTAAAAGACAATGTTGTATGTGATTGTTGTTTCTTCAAAATAAGCAGAAACCCTGGTCCTCTCTTGGTCAGTGTAGAGTGACAGTCCCCTCTTAGTAACATAGACATGTATGTGTGTGTACGTGTTCAATTAGGAGGGAAGTGCAGGAATAGTTCTAAAACATAATTAAGTTTATTTATATTTAATACTTATTTATTTTAGATTTTTGTTATAATGATTATAATAATGATGATGATCAGCTGACAAGACACGCATGATAGTGTTACACTATGTGACGTTAAAGAGAGCTGATCAAATGTAAAACTAACTTGAATGCAATGTAAGTCGCTTTGGATAAAAGCGTCTGCTAAATGCATACATGTAAGTTAACACGTTGCTTCATTTCGTGGAACATCAGTCTTTTTTTTCTTACTTCAAGAAATGTAGGCTATAAGGTGTGTTTCGTCAGGTGTGATAGAGTGTTAGTGACTCATCCCGCCAGTTTGCGGAAGCGGACAGGTAGATCGGGTATGGTTGCTAGGAAACCGCGGCGGAGGTGACAAGAGCGGGGTGTGAACGCGCGCGACTGTCTCTCCTTCATACCTTCTCACAATGTCATATCAGTGGTTTGTCAGGACGCAGATATTTCGTAATTTGAGGCCACGTACAATGACTCTACACTTTACTGCTGGACCTCTTTTCGAAATATTTTTTTTTGTAAGGATGATCGGCTTAAAATTGTTGTATATACTTGTGTTTGTATTGTGAATATGCACACATTAGATGAGCACTATAACCACTTTTGAAGTGCCCTGTGTTTTAGGGATTGTCTGTCAAGAACATTTCATTGCAAAGTTAAGAAATTATAGTTTGCATGAAGAAAATAACGCCTATTTTTAGAACTATTTATTCAATATCCATAGCACAGTGAAAATAATTAACACAAAATGTAATAATGATCATTTAGGAATAGTATGATAAATACTCACACCAAGTAACTGTGGAAGAGTCACTTGCAAAACTGCAAGTATCTCCAAAAGTGAAAGGACTGCATTGACACTGACATTTTCCAGATGTTACATTGAAGATGCATGGGGACCCATTACACAGACAATTCTCCAGACAGTTTTGAGTTGTTGAAACTGAATTGACAGTTGTTGCAACTGAATGAGGTCCTGTTGATTTTGATGAAGTGTTCTGGGTACTAGTTTGAGCAGAAGGGCTCGACTGGGATGATGTAGAAATGCTAGATGTTTGGGCTGTAACAGTTTGGGTTATTGTTTGATGTGAGTTAGGATTAGTGGGTGAGGCTGGTGAGTCTGAAGAAATTGTTCCAGTGGTTTCCAGTTGTGGAAATGTCGATTTAATTGACTGTGTTGAATGTATTTCTGTGATTAAAGTTGAAATAATGGTTTGTGTCTGCTGGCTTGTTTGTTCTGCAATACTTGAAGATGGAAATGACATGGTAAATGCAGAAATAATCTGACCTTCTGAGGTAGAAGATGCTGAAAATGGAGAGGTGCCTGTACTACTTGGTATATTTGTAACTGTTGGGCCATTTTCAGTTGAAGATAACGTAGTTTCCTGTGTTAAAAAACTTTCCCTTGTAGATGATTGTGATGTGATTGTGCTCATAGGTGTCACAGCTGTTGTAAATGTTGACTGTGCTGTCGTTGTAGATTCTGATTCTGTGGTAGAAGTAAACTGAGTGGTTTCTGTCTGCTGGCTTGTTTGTTCTACACTAGATGATGATATTTCTGTTGTAGATGAAGTGAATTCTGATGTACTTTGTCCTTTGCTTGTAGGTGGAGAAGAGGGAGTTGTACCTGTTCTGTAAAGTGTAGGTTCCAGTGTTAAACCACTTTCACTTGTAGGTGATTGTAATGTGGTCGTTGTCATGGATTCTGATTCTGTAGTAAAAGTAAATTGAGTGGTTTGTATTTGCTGGCTTGTTTGTTTTACATTAGATTAAGACATTCCTGTTATAGATGAAGCGGATTCTGGTGTACTTTGTCCTTCGGTCATAGCCGATGGTGGTGCAGGAGATGAAATTGTACCTGTTGTGGATAATGTAGGTTCCAGTGTTGAACAACCTTCAATGGTAGATGATTGGAATGAGGTCCTGCTCATGGATTCTGTGTCTGTGGTAGAAGTAAACTGAGAGGTTTGTGTCTGCTGGCTTGTTTGTTCTACACTAGATGAAGACATTCCTGTTATAGATTAAGTGATTTCTGATGTACCTTGTCCTTCGGTCGTAGGCGATGGTGGTGAAGGAGATGAATTTGTAACTGTTATGGGTGATATAGGTTCCAGTGTTGAACCACTTTCAATTGTAGATGATTGGAATGACGTCATGCTAATGAATTCTGATTCTGTGGTAGAAAGGAGCTGAGAGGATCGTGTCTGCTGGCTGATTTGTTCAACACTAGATGATGATATTTCTTTAGTAGATGAAGCAAATTCTGATATACTTTGTCCTTCTGTTATAGTAGATAGAGAAAATGGAGTTGTACCTGTTGTGGATAGTGTAGGTTCCAGTGTTGAACCACTTTCACTTGTAGATGATTGGAATGAGGTCATGCTAATGGATTCTGATTCTGTGGTAGAAAGGAGCTGAGTGGTTTGTGTCTGCTGGCTTGTTTGTTCTACACTAGATGAAGACATTTCTATTGTAGATGAAGTGAATTCTGATGTATTTTCTTCAGTCAGAGGTGATGGTGGTGCTGAGGATTAAGTTGTACCTGTAGCAGACAATGTAGCTTCCGCTGTTGAACCACTTCCAAGTGTAGATGATTCTAATGTGGCTGTGCTCATAGGTGTTCCAGCTGTTGATTGTGTTTTCATTGTAGATTCTAATTCTGTGTTGGATGGAAACTGAGTGGATTGTGTCTGCTGGATTGTTTGTTCTACACTAGATGAAGACATTCCTTTTATAGATTAAGTGAATTCTGATGTACTTTGTCCTTCGGTCGTAGGCGATGGTGGTGCAGGAGATGAAGTTGTACCTGTTGTGGGTGATATATGTTCCAGTGCTGAACCACCTTCAATGGTAGATGTTTGGAATGAGGTCATGCTCATGGCTTCTGTGTCTGTGATAGAAGTAAACTGAGAGGTCTGTGTCTGCTGGCTTGTTTGTTCTACACTAGATGAAGACATTCCTGTTATAGATGAAGTGATTTCTGATGTACTCTGTCCTTCGGTCGTAGGCGATGGTGGTGCAAGAGATGAAGTTTTACCTGTTGTGGACAATGTAGCTTCCAGTGTTTAACCACGTTCACTTGTAGATGATTGGAATGAGGTCATGCTAATGAATTCTGATTCTGTGGTAGAAAGGAGCTGAGAGGTTTGTGTCTGCTGGTTTGTTCGTTCTACACTAAACGAAGACATTTCTATTGTAGATGAAGTGAATTCTGATGTATTTTCTTCAGTCAGAGGTGACGGTGGTGCTAAAGATGAACGTGTACCTGTAGTGGACAATGTAGCGTCCGCTGTTGAACCACTTTCAAGTGTAGATGATTCTAATGTGGTCATGCTCATAGGTGTTATAGCTGTTGTAAATGTTGATTGTGCTGTCATTGTAGATTCTGATTCTGTGGTAGATGGAACCTGAGTGGTTTGTGTCTGCTGGCTTGTTTGTTCTACACTAGATGAAGACATTCCTATTATAGATGAAGTGAATCCTGATGTAATTTGTCCTTCGGTCGTAGGTGATGGTGGTGCAAGAGATGAAGTTGTACCTGTTGTGGGTGATATAGGTTCCAGTGTTGAACCACTTTCACTTGTAGATGACTGGAATGAGGTCATGCTAATGAATTCTGATTCTGTGGTAGAAGTAAACTGAGAGGTTTGTGTCTGCTGGCTTGTTTGTTCTACACTAGCTGAAGACATTCCTGATATAGATGAAGTGATTTCTGATGCACTTTGTCCTTTGGCTATAGGCGATGGTGGTGCAAGAGATGAAATTGTACTTGTTGTGGACAATGCAGCTTCCAGTGTTGAACCGCTTTCATTTGTAGATGATTGGAATGAGGTCATGCTAATGGATTCTGATTCTGTGGTAGAAAGGAGCTGAGTGGTTTGTGTCTGCTGGCTTGTTCGTTCTATACTAGATGAAGACATTTCTATTGTAGATTAAGTGAATTCTGATGTATTTTCTTCAGTCAGAGGTGATGGTGGTGCTGAGGATGAAGGTGTACCTGTAGTGGACAATGTAGCATCCGCTGTTGAACCACTTTCAAGTGTAGATGATTCTAATGTGGCTGTGCTCATAGGTGTTACAGCTGTTCTAAATGTTGATTGTGCTGTCATTGTAGATTCTGAATCTGTGGTACATGGAACCTGAGTGGTTTGTGTCTGCTGGCTTGTTTGTTCTACACTAGATGAAGACATTCCTATTATAGATGAAGTGAATTCTGATGTAATTTGTCCTTCGGTCATAGGCGATGGTGGTGCAAGAGATGAAGTTGTACCTGTTGTGGGTGATATAGGTTCCAGTGTTGAACCACTTTCACTTGTAGATGACTGGAATGAGGTCATGCTAATGAATTCTGATTCTGTGGTAGAAGTAAACTGAGAGGTTTGTGTCTGCTGGCTTGTTTGTTCTACACTAGCTGAAGACATTCCTGTTATAGATGAAGTGATTTCTGATGTACTCTGTCCTTCGGTCGTAGGCGATGGTGGTGCAAGAGATGAAGTTTTACCTGTTGTGGACAATGTAGCTTCCAGTGTTGAACCACTTTCACTTCTAGATGATTGGAATGAGGTCATCCTAATGAATTCTGATTCTGTGGTAGAAAGGAGCTGAGAGGTTTGTGTCTGCTGGCTTGTTCGTTCTACACTAAATTAAGACATTTCTATTGTAGATGAAGTTAATTCTGATGTATTTTCTTCATTCATAGGTGATGGTGGTGCTAAAGATGAAGGTGTACCTGTTGTGGACAATGTAGCGTCCGCTGTTGAACCACTTTCAAGTGTAGATGATTCTAATGTGGTCATGCTCAAAGGTGTTACAGCTGTTGTAAATGTTGATTGTGCTGTCATTGTAGATTATGATTCTGATTCTGTAAACTGAGAGGTTTGTGTCTGCTGGCTTGATTGTTCTACACTAGATGAAGACATTTCTGTTATAGATGAAGTGATTTCTGATGTACTTTGTCCTTCGGTAATAGGCGGTGGTGGTGCAGGAGATGAAGTTGTACCTGTTGTGGGTGATATAGGTTCCAGTGTTGAACCACCTTCAATGGTAGATGTTTGGAATCAGGTCATGCTCATGGCTTCTGTGTCTGTGGTAGACGTAAACTGAGAGGTTTGTTTATGCTGGCTTGTTTGTTCTACACTGGCTGAAGACATTCCTGATATAGATGAAGTGATTTCTGATGTACTTTGTCCTTTGTTTATAGGCGATGTTGGTGCAAGAGATGAAATTGTACCTGGTGTAGACAATGTAGCTTCCAGTGTTGAACCACTTTCACTTGTAGATGATTGGAATGAGGTCATGCTAATGGATTCTGATTCTGTGGTAGAAAGGAGCTGAGTGGTTTGTGTCTGCTGGCTTGTTCGTTCTACACTAGATGAAGACATTTCTATTGTAGATTAAGTGAATTATGATGCATTTTCTTCAGTCAGAGGTGATGGTGGTGCTAAAGATAAAGGTGTACCTGTTGTGGACAATGTAGCGTCCGCTGTTGAACCACTTTCAAGTGTAGATGATTCTAATATGGTCATGCTCAAAGGTGTTACAGCTGTTGTAAATGTTGATTGTGCTGTCATTGTAGATTCTGATTCTGTAAACTGAGAGGTTTGTGTCTGCTGGCTTGATTGTTCTACACTAGATGAAGACATTCCTGTTATAGATGAAGTGATTTCTGATGTACTTTGTCCTTCGGTAATAGGCGGTGGTGGTGCAGGAGATGAAGTTGTACCTGTTGTGGGTGATATAGGTTCCAGTGTTGAACCACCTTCAATGGTAGATGTTTGGAATCAGGTCATGCTCATGGCTTCTGTGTCTGTGGTAGACGTAAACTGAGAGGTTTGTGTATGCTGGCTTGTTTGTTCTACACTGGCTGAAGACATTCCTGATATAGATGAAGTGATTTCTGATGTACTTTGTCCTTTGGTTATAGGCGATGTTGGTGCAAGAGATGAAATTGTACCTGGTGTAGACAATGTAGCTTCCAGTGTTGAACCACTTTCACTTGTAGATGATTGGAATGAGATCATGCTAATGGATTCTGATTCTGTGGTAGAAAGGAGCTGAGAGGTTTGTGTTTTCTGGCTTGTTCGTTCTACATCAGATGAAGACTTTTCTATTGTAGATGAAGTGAATTCTGATATATTTTCTTCAGTCAGAGGTGATGGTGGTGCTGAAGATGAAGGTGTACTTGTAGTGGACAATGTAGCTTCCACTGTTGAACCACTTTCAAGTGTAGATGATTCTAATGTATTCATTTTCATAGGTGTTACAGCTGTTGTAAATGTTGATTGTGCTGTCATAGCAGATTCTGATTCTGTGGTAGAAGGAAGCTGAGTGGTTTGTGTCTGCTGGCTTGTTTGTTCTACACCAGATGAAGACATTCCTTTTATAGATGAAGTGATTTCTGATGTATTTTGTCCTTCGGTCGTAGGTGATTGGGGTGCAAGAGATGAAGTTGTACCTGTTGTGGACAATGTAGCTTCCAGTGTTGAACCACTTTCAAGTGTAGATGATTCTAATGTGGTCATGCTCATAGGTGTTACAGATGTTTTAAATGTTGATTGCATTGTAATTGTAGATTCTGATTCTGTGGTAGATGCAAACTGAGTGGTTTGTGTCTGCTGGCTTGTTCATTCTACACTGGATGAAGACATTCCTGTTATAGATGAAGTGAATTCTGATATACTTTGTCCTTCGGTCGTAGCCAATGGTGGTGCAGTAGATGAAGGCGTACCTGTTGTGGATAAAGTAGGTTCCAGTGTTGAACCACCTTCAATGGTAAATGATTGTAATGAGGTCATGCTCATGGATTCTGTGTCTGTGGTAGAAGGAAACTGAATGATTTGTGTCTGCTGGCTTGTTTGTTCTACACTAGGTGTATTCATCTCTCTTGAAGTTAATTTTGACATTATCTGTCCTTTTGTTGTAGAGAATTTTGAAGATGGAGAGTTGGCTAAAGTAAAAAGTGTAGTAAGTAATGTTTTTCTATATTATTTGAAGATATGTTAGCATATGAAATAAAGTCTGACATGATGTTTACTGCTTTGGCTGAGGATATTTTAAGATGGGGGGTTCTTGTTGATATTGGATTTTCAGACTTTGATATTTTGGTTAAAGTGGGAATCAGTTTTGACTGTATTATTTTATAATATCTTATAAGTTTTAAATTTGACTTTAATATTTTTTTCTTTATTGACCTTTTTGTCTTGCAGGGAGTCTTTACATGTTTTCCATCGCTTGTATTTCATAATCTTAAAATATTATTATTTTCTTTTTTTTGTATTAATATCTGTGTTCCTGTGGCTCAGTGGTAGAGCATTGCGTTAGCAACGCAAAAGGTTGTGGGTTCAATTCCTAGGGAACACACATAATGATTAAAAAAAATGTATAACCTGAATGCACTGTAAGTCACTTTGGATAAAAGCGTCTGCTAAATGCATAAATAAATAAATAAAATAAATAAACATTATTTGTACACGTACACATATACAAAAATGAACATTATAGAGCTTTGTCAGTGTGTATATTTATCACACACCACTGTTAGTGTATTTATATCATAGATGTTATGAATATAACATCAGTCTTTGTGTACTAGTTTAAACTAAATTGATTAATTAATATATATATATATATATAAATAAATAAATATGTTGGCATTTTGTTAAAAAGAAAATAATTTGAATGGCTGGTGAAAAGGATAGAAAGACACTGTTAAATAACTGCAGTAAAAACAAATCTGCATCTTCACTGTAGTTGACTGAACAACAGAATGATATATAAAAGAACATAATTAATTACCTTGTCAACTTGTATTGTACTGTATAGCATATAGCAAATGTTTATTTTTTATTAAAAACACATATTCCGGTACTTCACAATCTTAACCAATTCTCCCATGTCTCTGACTTACAAATTGCCTTTTGTCAAATTGCCTTACGTCAAACATCTTTGACATAAGAGCAGTCAAATTGTGATATAATCAAGTTGGATGCTGTTAAAACTAAATAATGAAAGGCTTTTGAAACTTACCTGAACTTACTCCAGGTCTCATAACTGTGAAATATACGAGCAGGATTGAGGCAACAAAGTGTGTTATTTTCCTGAAATACATGTTGAGATCACTTCCGTGAGATGGTTGTTTGTTTAAAATGATTAAATATTTATAAAATATATCTTTCGCTCTCTCCAGCACAATATGTATGAAAATAGTCAGCCAGATGAACCTGTCATCAGTGTTTCTCCTCTGTTAAATTTCAACATCATCCTGATGAAGAAGATGTGTGCGTGTTCCCTGCAAACAATAAATGTCATCAGGTATGGGCACTTTTTCATAAAAAGAGGTAAGTTAACGCCTTGAGTAAACCACACTGATTGGGAGTGCGTGTGGTTTTGAAATGCCCGAACAGATATATGACCTTCACCTGTTCTCAGTATGACACGTTGCAATAAATCCAATAGAAAAAAATAAACTTTCTCCTTTTCATTTGTGTTTCTTCTGAAAATGTGTATTTGTTCTCATTTGTACTTGTTCCCCTTTATAGATATTGAAAGACAAGAGGAATAGCTAAAACAATTATCAAGATTGTGTATGTACAATACAACATCAAATTCAGTGCCTATTCCAGTTCATTCACTGCAATTAGATTTAAAACAGTCTTTGTGTTTGTACTGTTATTTATTTTTATTTACTATTATTTATTTTGTCGGTCATGATAAATCCTTTAAGAGTGAATAATACCTTATAATCCCTAGTTTATTACTCCAAACAAAGCCAAAGATTACCTGAAAGTTCTTAGATCCAACTCAGTTGTATCCAAAATCTAAACAGGCAGGAGATAAAGTGGATTGTAATCTGTGTTTTGCGTTGATGCCTTGTTTATATTCAAGTTTTGTTATTGCCTAATAGATGATGAAGTGAAAAAGGTCTGTTTCACACTATCATGTTACATTCTTCTGAAACTCAGTAGTTTAACCGCTAAACTAGGTCCAGAAGCTAGTTCGCACCAGTCACAATACAGGAAAAACACAGATATGTTGCTATGAGGTTGCTAGGTTATGTATAGATATGGCTTGGGTTACTCCTTCAGTGTAAATCTATCCGATTTTTCCACCTGTTTTATCGTCTGCCAAAAAAACAGTTTGCTTAGTAAAGTAACAGCACACCTCTTGTCAACAAACCGCATGAATTGAGAGAGCATTCATGTCCATCACACAAACAATGCAGGACGTGTTATGGGCTGACATTTAATACTTGGGGTTTCTTTTGTTCTAGTGACAGTCTATAAATAGTGACTTTGTGTTAATCAATATTATATGGCAACCACAGGAAAACAATGACTCTAGGTGTAGAATATGTTCTTGACCTAAGGTAATTTCTTCTGCACCTGTTTGCTATCTCCAAAATGTTTTTTGAGTCATAGAGAATATCCTTAGTCGTATGCATTTCATAAAACCGAAGGGCACTTCCATGGAAATGTCAAGCATACCATGGAAAGAAATATCTCATAAAACTGCACTGCATTAGAGTGCTATACCTGATTTTTAAAGGAAATTTCATAATTCATCCACCACACACAAGGTGTGCTCCAAAAAGCATTAAAGGATTTTATTTTTTATTTGGTTTTAGCTATATTAGTGTTTAGCTGAGAAGCAGACCAGTCTGAGAGACCAGCTAAGACCAGCTTGGGTTTGAGAGCTTGTTTTTGTTTTCCCAGCATGGTATACACTACCCTTTTCATTATTCCAGTAATTGCTTTGAAACACTATCTGTCCCAAGCAAAGCTCAGACCTGAACACCTTTGGGATGGATTGTAACAGTGAGACTGACTGATGCTTTTGTGTACGTTTTGGCACTAAGCTCATTTTTGTTGTATGTAAAACACTGAACTCAGCAAGAAATGTTGAAAATGCACAATAAACCTGTTATCTATGTTTGAACATTAACCACATATACATTAAGGTCCTAAAAAAAGCAAACAACTAGTTTAGATGGCCCTGACTTAGATCTATTATCTGTCAACCCAACGAAAACATTAATTTACTCACACACAAGCATACATGGCTAAATGAGTACATACTTCTATTGTTTTATATAAAGCTAATTATAATTACTACAGACTAACCCAAACTCACACCCTATCCTGCCCCTCAAATATTTTTTTCCATTTCTTTTTATTCTTTACCATATTTACAGCATTTTAAGTTTATGATTGATTTAGGTAATTAGCACACAAAAAATGTTAGGTTTAAATTTATTGCAAAAATTATTAACTTCCTAGTCAGTGCTGAGAAAAATTGGCCGATGTTAGATGATTTATTTTAAATGTTTCTATACTCAGAAAATGATGCACGGTGATTAGAATATTATTTTATCTGTCCAGAGCAGACAAGCATCATATGCGATCATACAGGTGTTGGCATATTTGCATACAGCTTCAATTTAATGTCAAGTAAATAAACTAGGGAGTTATCATAACAAACTATGTATATTTAGACAATTTAGTGAGGTTTATGAGAACAGATTATAATCAGTCTGTGCAATGCAGTTTGTCAGCGCTAAAAATAATTTATATTGTTTTGCATTATGAAAGTGGTCAGGCAGTACCTTTACAATGTGCTTAAATGTGGTATATTAGATATATATTTCCTATTTTGAAATCCAATTTTGACTAAAGAGTTTGAGATGGACCAACCTACTATTTACAAGAAAAAGACACATTTGATGATGAGAAGCATCAGCCAAACAGGGGAAGACAGCATGGCGTATAATTAAGTCTGTAGTGCCTCCTAGTGACCTTATACCGACATTGCATTTTTTTTTTTTTTTTTGATGAACATAGCCAATAACTTGTAATGCACATATGCTTTATTAAAAAAATAAAAAAATACTTACTTTGGAAACATAGCCTACTGTATATTCAGCGCAGTTGTTTTCACTATAAATACAAATTTACAAAAATATATTAAATGTGCTTTCAGTGTAAACAACCATGACCCTGCTATGATAACTAAACCATAGATAATATACTGAGTACAGTGTCAACAATAACAAACATTAAAAAAACATCAACATAACTGACTTTACTAGTTTTTATAGATAGGAAATTATAATTAAAAATGCAATTATTAATAAAGATGATTATTAAAAATAATTGTACAAGTAATTTACCCTCCCATACCAAGAAAACAAATATTTGCTTTTCTCCTCTTCTGTCTTAATTCCCAATATTGTTGCTTATATTGTTCTTATATTGTAAGTCGCTTTGGATACATTGCACAAATGGATGTAGATCTGAAATATCTACACACAACAAAGATAAAAATGTGAGATTTTAAAAACTGCAGCTTTTGTGTTGATTTCATTTGCTTGGTAACAGCCCAAATGTCTTATTATTCTAATTTACTGATTAAACAAAATTGCTTTATAAAGGTAAAAATGCCCATACAATGTCAAAATCAACTTATTGGAAAAGATTAATTTCTATCAGTGTCAACTGACCACCACACAGAATATGAATAATATCAAAAACTTTAGGAGCCGGCTGTCCACGGCAGTCCTTAAGGTATCAGCACAATAACATACTCAGTAAAATATTGAGCAGCCATATCACCCTGCAGCCCAAGACTGGTTGCCCACTGAAGCTAAACAGGGTTGAGCCTGGTCAGTACCTGGATGGGAGACCTCCTGGGAAAACTAGGTTGCTGATGGAAGAGGTGTTAGTGAGGCCAGCAGGGGGTGCTCACCCTGTGGTCTATGTGGGTCCTAACGCCCCAGTAAAGTGATGGGGACACTATACTGTCAACAAGCACCGTCTTTCGGATGAGACGTTAAACCAAGGTCCTGATTCTCTGTGGACATTAAAAATCCCAGGATGTCCTTCGAAAAAGAGTAGGGGTGTAACCCCGGCATCCTGGACAAATTTGCCCATTGGCCTCTGTCCATCATGGCCTCCTAATCATCCCCATACACTGACTGGCTTCATCACTGTCTCCTCTCCACCAGTAAGCTGATGTGTGGTGGGCGTTCTGGCGCAATATGGCTGCCGTCGCATCATCCAGGTGGATGCTGCACACTGGTGGTGGTTGAGGAGATCCCCCCTTCTATGTAAAGCACTTTGAGTACCCAGAAAAGCGCTATATAAATGTAACAAATTATTATTAACGAATTATTGTGTAATTATCGTTATCGATGAAATCCCAGAAAATATTGAGATAATATTTTTGTCAATATTGCACACCCCTAGTTGTGGCTTGTTTCTGTTGTGCTGTGCTAATTTTGTTCCTTTTGCGGCTTGTTTCCGTTGTGGAGATTTTGTTGTGTTGTGCACTGCTGGGCCACCATACAAAAGACATCTGGAGCCATATTACAGAAATAGTAGAACAGTAATCCATGTGTCATTTAAAGTAAAAAGTCTAGCTTAATCTTTTATTTATTCATCTTTCTTAATCTTTTATTAAATATGTTAAATCTGTTTCCAAAATAAAAAAGTAACTTACTTGATATTTTAACTGGCTCCATGGAAATTTGGGCAGCTTGGATGGAAACATTACCGAGAGCTATGCTGGTATTTTTAAATGAATCTGAGTCATTAAATATTTTTTCCAGGGTGGGCCCCAAATCATTATTTAGAAACATTATTTGTGAGTTGTTGTTGGGATAGTTATATACTGCAATGCTTTCAGCAATGACACTTCCTTGCCTAAAGGGGAAAATGCATGCCACATATTAATATGTCCTTTGCTTAGCAAATGGGCTATATGTTTGAAATTCAAAATATATCAACTTACATTAGCTTACGTATGTGCAGATCCTTGAAGTTTTGTGTATGTGCTCTTTTACAAAGGATTGAAAGCTGTCAAAAAAGAATAATAAACATTTTTTTATGAATATAAATGTTCATACATAATATATTTGCAAATATGCTAATAATACATATAAATCACTTCACTGTGCCATGAAAGCTTTTCATTACGTCTCCTGACTAAGATTAGTAATTAGAGTTAATGCATGCAATATTGCAGTAAATGCATTTACCTAATTTGAGTTCAGACCTATTTCTCTTTTTTTTTTCTCTCTCTTTTTCAAGTTTGTGATCTTTAAAGTACATCAAGAAAAGGAACTAGAAAAATTACCTGTTTTTAAGATGAAAAATAGTCTTTTTGATTGTGGAGAGTTCACATTTTCATACTCGGTAAGATAGTTCATCATAATTCTGACAGAGATGCTTGCATTCCTTGTGGGTGTGCTTTCAGCTGCAATTAAATAATTTTTTTTTGAAAGTTTTCAACATAGTGAGCTGCCAACTGGGACAACATTTGTACTAAGTCTTTTGTAATTAAAAATTAAATGATGGATGTCTGTGAGTCATGAGAGCATTTTAGCTCTAAAACATACGGACAAATGTTTTTAGCTAAAACGTGACAACCAACACTACAACTAACGTCTCAGTTACGTACATAACCCTCGTTCCCTGATGGAGGGAACCGAGACGTTATGTCGTGACGACATAGGGGATTTACTTGGAAGCCCCGATCATCTCTGTAAAGAGAAAACGGCAATGAATATTGTCTAGTGGAATTTGCATACCTGAGCCACTCCCCGTACATACGGGTATAAAAGGGCAACAGGTGCATCCACTCATCAGCTTTTCCGCTGAGGAGCCAAGAACGAGTCCCAGGCAACCAGCGGTGGTTCAAGATTGTGGCATGGGGACATAACGTCTCCGTTCCCTCCATCAGGGAACGAGGGGTACGTACGTAACCGAGACATTTCCTATCTGTCAGTCACTACGAGTTATGTCATGACGACATAGGGGTCCTATGGAAAGCGCCACAACCTGAACCCCATCACGACCTTGTGGCATGCAGATGTTGACAAGCGAGCGTGTGACAGACAAATGCCATGTGAAAGGTCGCAACCTTCCCATCACCCCAGTGCAAATTCTCTAACCTTGGTGCCCGCAGGGACCACTGAATACATCGCTGCTGGAGATAGCCAAGCCGCTTTTCCTCTACCCAGAAGTCGGAAGGGATTTCGACCTTCAATGAAAGATGCTTCACGTCTTTCCTGTTTGTTGTTACAGCTTGGCAGTAAAGATGGGGAAGTGAGCCTTCCGGAGAAGGGCGTTACGGAGGCCACATCCTGCCCGAAGGGAGGTACCATGTGGAGACACTGATATGGACTGACCCAGGCCTGGGGCAGTATTACATACAACTGGACCCTGGGGCAGATCCTAGATACCTAGGAGTAGGGAGGAGGGCTGCCAGCAGGGCCTGACAGAGAGCTCTGTCAAAGGGAAGACACGGGTTTACCGTGAGGGAAACCTTACCGTGGACGAATACACGTATGGGATTACCCGAAGGAAATCAAAGCCATACGGACACCAAGCCGAGTACAGGGGCTGACCGGATAGTTGAGGATCCTGACGCCCACTTCCCATAACGGGGCAAGTGCGCCCTCTACGACCTTCGTGAAGACACGGGGAGAGAGGGAGAGCCTGAAGGGGAGGACCCTGTACTGCCACGCCCGACCTTCGAACGCAAACAGTAGGAACGGTCTGTGTCGGGGAAGGATCGAAACATGAAAGTAAGCATCCTTCAGGTCGATCGCTGCAAACCAATCCCGGGGCTGTATGCATTTGCTCATGTGCCTGTGCGTCAACATCTTGAACGGGAGCCTGTGCAGGGCCCGGTTCAGGAGTCGCAAATCCAGGATTGGCCTAAGACCACCGCCTTTCTTGGGTACGATGAAGTAAGGGCTGTAAAACCCCTGCCTCATCTCGGCTGGAGGGACCGGCTCGATTGCATCCTTTGCCAGGAGGACAGCAATCTCCTCGCGCAAGACAGGAGCGTTCCGAGCTACCACCGAAGTCTCGAGAACACCGCTGAACTTGGGAGGTCGCCTGGCGAACTGAATCGCGTAGCCGAGTCGAATTGTGCGCGTGAGCCAACGAGACGGGCTGGGCTGGGCAGCGCAAGCCACGCTTCCAGACGCCGTGCAAGTGGCTCCAATGGTACAATCGACTTACCTGCGGTGGTGCAGCGAAAGGGAATAGAGCTGGATGGTAAAGAAGGCAGCGCGTTCTGCAGCATCCATGCGGAGCTCCCTGGGTCCCAAAGGGGACTGGCTAGAGGTGCGTGGGGAGGCACTGCGTCCCCGAACCGCGCTCTCTTGGCCGCTGGCAAAATGGGTCGCGGGCGAGAGTGAGGAGGCAATGCATCGCACACTGTCGACCCGTGGACCTGAAAACCCTGAGGAAAAGGAAATAGCTCTTTCTTTGAATATGTGGGTGCCCTTCTGCCAGCGGCGGAACAGAAATAAACGGGAACATAAGATTCTTCACCCGGCCCTCCACCGGGGGATGGAGCAACACTGTCCTTGTCGTCTCCTGAGAAAGAGCAAACTCCAACATCTCTGGGTTGCCCGCGTCAGGGCCGCTTCGTCGATTTCCTCCTGCGAGAGGCTCAACGCGCCGGCCCAGTTGCCGCTTCAGCACGGGGCGGAGCAGCTCTGCAGGACGCAGGAGGGCGTCCACGGCGATGAGCAGACGGAGGCCTGGTCCTAAGGGCAGCAGTAGCCATGGCAGGATGTGCTGGATCGCCTCGGTCTGCTTCTGCACTGCCGAGAACTGCTGGGCAAAGCCCTCGACAGTGTCGCCGAACAGCCCAGCCTGGGAGATGGGGGCGTCGAGAAAGCGTGCTTTGTCGACGTCCTCCATCTCTGCCAGGGCGAGCCAGAGATGGCGCTCCTGGACCACCATAGTGGACATCGCCTTCCCGAGGGACCGCACTGTGACTTTCGTCGCTCGTAGAGCGAGGTCAGTCGCAGTGCGCAGCTCCTGCATCAACCCCGGGTCGGAACTACCCTCATGCATTCCTTTGAGTGCCTTGGCTTGGTGAACCTGCAGGATAGCCATGGCATGCAGGGCAGAGGCTGCCTGGCCCGCAGCACTATACGCTTTGGCTGCGAGAGCAGTCGTCAGCTTACAGGCTTTGGACGGGAGACACAGACGATTCCTCCAAGTGGCGGCGTTTCGCAGGCACAAGTGCACCGCGACCGCTCTCTCCACCTGGGGAATGCCCGCGTACCCCCTGGCAGCCCCGACATCGAGGGTAGTAAGGACAGAGGAGACAGACGAGCAGCTTCTGGCCATGAAAGGGGCCATCCACGACTTCGTCAGCTCCTCATGCATCTCCGGGAAGAAAGGCACCGGAGTAGGGCGTGGTTGTGAGCCGCGTCCCGCTCCGAGAAACCAATCATCCAGCCGCGAGGGCTCGGGACTGGGTGGTCTGTTCGGGCAAGCATGGCCATCGCGGCTGCCTGGGCAAGCATGGACGGGACGCTCGTTGCGTGAGGAGTAAGAGGTCCGTGGGGACGAGCCCGACGGAGAAGCTCTTACTGTGACCCTCAGATCGCCCAGAGCGCCAGCCGGTGGTCCTCTGCTCGAGCCAGAGAGACCAGGATGGGTGGCGGCAGAGGGTGCCAATCCTTTCAGAAAGGAAAGGCGAGATCGCAGCGATGTCATGCTCATACACCCACAACAGGCGCATGAGTCATCCACGAACGCAGCTTCAGTGTGCTGAATGCCCAGACACTGAAGACAATAATCATGTCCGTCATCCGCAGACAGAAAACGACTGCAACCAAGAGGACACGGATGAAACGGCATCTTGAAAAAGACGCGATCATCCTTGATTTGCTCTTTTAGAATTTGCTGTTTTAGTTGAAGTGCCCAGGTGAATCGCTGGTGAAAGGGACTCCGCTGACTGCACCGTGACGCCAACCAGGAACAAATCAAAGATGAAAGGCTTTGTGGAGATCAGCGCACTTCTCATCCACTCGGCTCCGAAGTAAAAATCTGATGAGTGGATGCACCTGTCGCCCTTTTATACCCGTATGTACGGGGAGTGCCTCAGGTATGCAAATTCCACTAGCCAATATTCATTGGCGTTTTCTCTTTACAGAGATGAGTTGGGGCTTCCAAGTAAATCCCCTATGTCATCACGACATAACTCGTAGTGACCGACAGATAGGGAACTTAATTTATGTCACACTTCACAACTTATTCAAAAGTATCTTGGGTGCGAATTTAATATTTATTCAATATCCATAGCACAGTGAAAATAATTAACACAAAATGTAATAATGATCATTTAGGAATAGTATGATAAATACTCACACCAAGTAACTGTGGAAGAGTCACTTGCAAAACTGCAAGTATCTCCAAAAGTGAAAGGACTGCATTGACACTGACATTTTCCAGATGTTACATTGAAGATGCATGGGGACCCATTACACAGACAATTCTCCAGACAGTTTTGAGTTGTTGAAACTGAATTGACAGTTGTTGCAACTGAATGAGGTCCTGTTGATTTTGATGAAGTGTTCTGGGTACTAGTTTGAGCAGAAGGGCTCGACTGGGATGATGTAGAAATGCTAGATGTTTGGGCTGTAACAGTTTGGGTTATTGTTTGATGTGAGTTAGGATTAGTGGGTGAGGCTGGTGAGTCTGAAGAAATTGTTCCAGTGGTTTCCAGTTGTGGAAATGTCGATTTAATTGACTGTGTTGAATGTATTTCTGTGATTAAAGTTGAAATAATGGTTTGTGTCTGCTGGCTTGTTTGTTCTGCAATACTTGAAGATGGAAATGACATGGTAAATGCAGAAATAATCTGACCTTCTGAGGTAGAAGATGCTGAAAATGGAGAGGTGCCTGTACTACTTGGTATATTTGTAACTGTTGGGCCATTTTCAGTTGAAGATAACGTAGTTTCCTGTGTTAAAAAACTTTCCCTTGTAGATGATTGTGATGTGATTGTGCTCATAGGTGTCACAGCTGTTGTAAATGTTGACTGTGCTGTCGTTGTAGATTCTGATTCTGTGGTAGAAGTAAACTGAGTGGTTTCTGTCTGCTGGCTTGTTTGTTCTACACTAGATGATGATATTTCTGTTGTAGATGAAGTGAATTCTGATGTACTTTGTCCTTTGCTTGTAGGTGGAGAAGAGGGAGTTGTACCTGTTCTGTAAAGTGTAGGTTCCAGTGTTAAACCACTTTCACTTGTAGGTGATTGTAATGTGGTCGTTGTCATGGATTCTGATTCTGTAGTAAAAGTAAATTGAGTGGTTTGTATTTGCTGGCTTGTTTGTTTTACATTAGATTAAGACATTCCTGTTATAGATGAAGCGGATTCTGGTGTACTTTGTCCTTCGGTCATAGCCGATGGTGGTGCAGGAGATGAAATTGTACCTGTTGTGGATAATGTAGGTTCCAGTGTTGAACAACCTTCAATGGTAGATGATTGGAATGAGGTCCTGCTCATGGATTCTGTGTCTGTGGTAGAAGTAAACTGAGAGGTTTGTGTCTGCTGGCTTGTTTGTTCTACACTAGATGAAGACATTCCTGTTATAGATTAAGTGATTTCTGATGTACCTTGTCCTTCGGTCGTAGGCGATGGTGGTGAAGGAGATGAATTTGTAACTGTTATGGGTGATATAGGTTCCAGTGTTGAACCACTTTCAATTGTAGATGATTGGAATGACGTCATGCTAATGAATTCTGATTCTGTGGTAGAAAGGAGCTGAGAGGATCGTGTCTGCTGGCTGATTTGTTCAACACTAGATGATGATATTTCTTTAGTAGATGAAGCAAATTCTGATATACTTTGTCCTTCTGTTATAGTAGATAGAGAAAATGGAGTTGTACCTGTTGTGGATAGTGTAGGTTCCAGTGTTGAACCACTTTCACTTGTAGATGATTGGAATGAGGTCATGCTAATGGATTCTGATTCTGTGGTAGAAAGGAGCTGAGTGGTTTGTGTCTGCTGGCTTGTTTGTTCTACACTAGATGAAGACATTTCTATTGTAGATGAAGTGAATTCTGATGTATTTTCTTCAGTCAGAGGTGATGGTGGTGCTGAGGATTAAGTTGTACCTGTAGCAGACAATGTAGCTTCCGCTGTTGAACCACTTCCAAGTGTAGATGATTCTAATGTGGCTGTGCTCATAGGTGTTCCAGCTGTTGATTGTGTTTTCATTGTAGATTCTAATTCTGTGTTGGATGGAAACTGAGTGGATTGTGTCTGCTGGATTGTTTGTTCTACACTAGATGAAGACATTCCTTTTATAGATTAAGTGAATTCTGATGTACTTTGTCCTTCGGTCGTAGGCGATGGTGGTGCAGGAGATGAAGTTGTACCTGTTGTGGGTGATATATGTTCCAGTGCTGAACCACCTTCAATGGTAGATGTTTGGAATGAGGTCATGCTCATGGCTTCTGTGTCTGTGATAGAAGTAAACTGAGAGGTCTGTGTCTGCTGGCTTGTTTGTTCTACACTAGATGAAGACATTCCTGTTATAGATGAAGTGATTTCTGATGTACTCTGTCCTTCGGTCGTAGGCGATGGTGGTGCAAGAGATGAAGTTTTACCTGTTGTGGACAATGTAGCTTCCAGTGTTTAACCACGTTCACTTGTAGATGATTGGAATGAGGTCATGCTAATGAATTCTGATTCTGTGGTAGAAAGGAGCTGAGAGGTTTGTGTCTGCTGGTTTGTTCGTTCTACACTAAACGAAGACATTTCTATTGTAGATGAAGTGAATTCTGATGTATTTTCTTCAGTCAGAGGTGACGGTGGTGCTAAAGATGAACGTGTACCTGTAGTGGACAATGTAGCGTCCGCTGTTGAACCACTTTCAAGTGTAGATGATTCTAATGTGGTCATGCTCATAGGTGTTATAGCTGTTGTAAATGTTGATTGTGCTGTCATTGTAGATTCTGATTCTGTGGTAGATGGAACCTGAGTGGTTTGTGTCTGCTGGCTTGTTTGTTCTACACTAGATGAAGACATTCCTATTATAGATGAAGTGAATCCTGATGTAATTTGTCCTTCGGTCGTAGGTGATGGTGGTGCAAGAGATGAAGTTGTACCTGTTGTGGGTGATATAGGTTCCAGTGTTGAACCACTTTCACTTGTAGATGACTGGAATGAGGTCATGCTAATGAATTCTGATTCTGTGGTAGAAGTAAACTGAGAGGTTTGTGTCTGCTGGCTTGTTTGTTCTACACTAGCTGAAGACATTCCTGATATAGATGAAGTGATTTCTGATGCACTTTGTCCTTTGGCTATAGGCGATGGTGGTGCAAGAGATGAAATTGTACTTGTTGTGGACAATGCAGCTTCCAGTGTTGAACCGCTTTCATTTGTAGATGATTGGAATGAGGTCATGCTAATGGATTCTGATTCTGTGGTAGAAAGGAGCTGAGTGGTTTGTGTCTGCTGGCTTGTTCGTTCTATACTAGATGAAGACATTTCTATTGTAGATTAAGTGAATTCTGATGTATTTTCTTCAGTCAGAGGTGATGGTGGTGCTGAGGATGAAGGTGTACCTGTAGTGGACAATGTAGCATCCGCTGTTGAACCACTTTCAAGTGTAGATGATTCTAATGTGGCTGTGCTCATAGGTGTTACAGCTGTTCTAAATGTTGATTGTGCTGTCATTGTAGATTCTGAATCTGTGGTACATGGAACCTGAGTGGTTTGTGTCTGCTGGCTTGTTTGTTCTACACTAGATGAAGACATTCCTATTATAGATGAAGTGAATTCTGATGTAATTTGTCCTTCGGTCATAGGCGATGGTGGTGCAAGAGATGAAGTTGTACCTGTTGTGGGTGATATAGGTTCCAGTGTTGAACCACTTTCACTTGTAGATGACTGGAATGAGGTCATGCTAATGAATTCTGATTCTGTGGTAGAAGTAAACTGAGAGGTTTGTGTCTGCTGGCTTGTTTGTTCTACACTAGCTGAAGACATTCCTGTTATAGATGAAGTGATTTCTGATGTACTCTGTCCTTCGGTCGTAGGCGATGGTGGTGCAAGAGATGAAGTTTTACCTGTTGTGGACAATGTAGCTTCCAGTGTTGAACCACTTTCACTTCTAGATGATTGGAATGAGGTCATCCTAATGAATTCTGATTCTGTGGTAGAAAGGAGCTGAGAGGTTTGTGTCTGCTGGCTTGTTCGTTCTACACTAAATTAAGACATTTCTATTGTAGATGAAGTTAATTCTGATGTATTTTCTTCATTCATAGGTGATGGTGGTGCTAAAGATGAAGGTGTACCTGTTGTGGACAATGTAGCGTCCGCTGTTGAACCACTTTCAAGTGTAGATGATTCTAATGTGGTCATGCTCAAAGGTGTTACAGCTGTTGTAAATGTTGATTGTGCTGTCATTGTAGATTATGATTCTGATTCTGTAAACTGAGAGGTTTGTGTCTGCTGGCTTGATTGTTCTACACTAGATGAAGACATTTCTGTTATAGATGAAGTGATTTCTGATGTACTTTGTCCTTCGGTAATAGGCGGTGGTGGTGCAGGAGATGAAGTTGTACCTGTTGTGGGTGATATAGGTTCCAGTGTTGAACCACCTTCAATGGTAGATGTTTGGAATCAGGTCATGCTCATGGCTTCTGTGTCTGTGGTAGACGTAAACTGAGAGGTTTGTTTATGCTGGCTTGTTTGTTCTACACTGGCTGAAGACATTCCTGATATAGATGAAGTGATTTCTGATGTACTTTGTCCTTTGTTTATAGGCGATGTTGGTGCAAGAGATGAAATTGTACCTGGTGTAGACAATGTAGCTTCCAGTGTTGAACCACTTTCACTTGTAGATGATTGGAATGAGGTCATGCTAATGGATTCTGATTCTGTGGTAGAAAGGAGCTGAGTGGTTTGTGTCTGCTGGCTTGTTCGTTCTACACTAGATGAAGACATTTCTATTGTAGATTAAGTGAATTATGATGCATTTTCTTCAGTCAGAGGTGATGGTGGTGCTAAAGATAAAGGTGTACCTGTTGTGGACAATGTAGCGTCCGCTGTTGAACCACTTTCAAGTGTAGATGATTCTAATATGGTCATGCTCAAAGGTGTTACAGCTGTTGTAAATGTTGATTGTGCTGTCATTGTAGATTCTGATTCTGTAAACTGAGAGGTTTGTGTCTGCTGGCTTGATTGTTCTACACTAGATGAAGACATTCCTGTTATAGATGAAGTGATTTCTGATGTACTTTGTCCTTCGGTAATAGGCGGTGGTGGTGCAGGAGATGAAGTTGTACCTGTTGTGGGTGATATAGGTTCCAGTGTTGAACCACCTTCAATGGTAGATGTTTGGAATCAGGTCATGCTCATGGCTTCTGTGTCTGTGGTAGACGTAAACTGAGAGGTTTGTGTATGCTGGCTTGTTTGTTCTACACTGGCTGAAGACATTCCTGATATAGATGAAGTGATTTCTGATGTACTTTGTCCTTTGGTTATAGGCGATGTTGGTGCAAGAGATGAAATTGTACCTGGTGTAGACAATGTAGCTTCCAGTGTTGAACCACTTTCACTTGTAGATGATTGGAATGAGATCATGCTAATGGATTCTGATTCTGTGGTAGAAAGGAGCTGAGAGGTTTGTGTTTTCTGGCTTGTTCGTTCTACATCAGATGAAGACTTTTCTATTGTAGATGAAGTGAATTCTGATATATTTTCTTCAGTCAGAGGTGATGGTGGTGCTGAAGATGAAGGTGTACTTGTAGTGGACAATGTAGCTTCCACTGTTGAACCACTTTCAAGTGTAGATGATTCTAATGTATTCATTTTCATAGGTGTTACAGCTGTTGTAAATGTTGATTGTGCTGTCATAGCAGATTCTGATTCTGTGGTAGAAGGAAGCTGAGTGGTTTGTGTCTGCTGGCTTGTTTGTTCTACACCAGATGAAGACATTCCTTTTATAGATGAAGTGATTTCTGATGTATTTTGTCCTTCGGTCGTAGGTGATTGGGGTGCAAGAGATGAAGTTGTACCTGTTGTGGACAATGTAGCTTCCAGTGTTGAACCACTTTCAAGTGTAGATGATTCTAATGTGGTCATGCTCATAGGTGTTACAGATGTTTTAAATGTTGATTGCATTGTAATTGTAGATTCTGATTCTGTGGTAGATGCAAACTGAGTGGTTTGTGTCTGCTGGCTTGTTCATTCTACACTGGATGAAGACATTCCTGTTATAGATGAAGTGAATTCTGATATACTTTGTCCTTCGGTCGTAGCCAATGGTGGTGCAGTAGATGAAGGCGTACCTGTTGTGGATAAAGTAGGTTCCAGTGTTGAACCACCTTCAATGGTAAATGATTGTAATGAGGTCATGCTCATGGATTCTGTGTCTGTGGTAGAAGGAAACTGAATGATTTGTGTCTGCTGGCTTGTTTGTTCTACACTAGGTGTATTCATCTCTCTTGAAGTTAATTTTGACATTATCTGTCCTTTTGTTGTAGAGAATTTTGAAGATGGAGAGTTGGCTAAAGTAAAAAGTGTAGTAAGTAATGTTTTTCTATATTATTTGAAGATATGTTAGCATATGAAATAAAGTCTGACATGATGTTTACTGCTTTGGCTGAGGATATTTTAAGATGGGGGGTTCTTGTTGATATTGGATTTTCAGACTTTGATATTTTGGTTAAAGTGGGAATCAGTTTTGACTGTATTATTTTATAATATCTTATAAGTTTTAAATTTGACTTTAATATTTTTTTCTTTATTGACCTTTTTGTCTTGCAGGGAGTCTTTACATGTTTTCCATCGCTTGTATTTCATAATCTTAAAATATTATTATTTTCTTTTTTTTGTATTAATATCTGTGTTCCTGTGGCTCAGTGGTAGAGCATTGCGTTAGCAACGCAAAAGGTTGTGGGTTCAATTCCTAGGGAACACACATAATGATTAAAAAAAATGTATAACCTGAATGCACTGTAAGTCACTTTGGATAAAAGCGTCTGCTAAATGCATAAATAAATAAATAAAATAAATAAACATTATTTGTACACGTACACATATACAAAAATGAACATTATAGAGCTTTGTCAGTGTGTATATTTATCACACACCACTGTTAGTGTATTTATATCATAGATGTTATGAATATAACATCAGTCTTTGTGTACTAGTTTAAACTAAATTGATTAATTAATATATATATATATATATAAATAAATAAATATGTTGGCATTTTGTTAAAAAGAAAATAATTTGAATGGCTGGTGAAAAGGATAGAAAGACACTGTTAAATAACTGCAGTAAAAACAAATCTGCATCTTCACTGTAGTTGACTGAACAACAGAATGATATATAAAAGAACATAATTAATTACCTTGTCAACTTGTATTGTACTGTATAGCATATAGCAAATGTTTATTTTTTATTAAAAACACATATTCCGGTACTTCACAATCTTAACCAATTCTCCCATGTCTCTGACTTACAAATTGCCTTTTGTCAAATTGCCTTACGTCAAACATCTTTGACATAAGAGCAGTCAAATTGTGATATAATCAAGTTGGATGCTGTTAAAACTAAATAATGAAAGGCTTTTGAAACTTACCTGAACTTACTCCAGGTCTCATAACTGTGAAATATACGAGCAGGATTGAGGCAACAAAGTGTGTTATTTTCCTGAAATACATGTTGAGATCACTTCCGTGAGATGGTTGTTTGTTTAAAATGATTAAATATTTATAAAATATATCTTTCGCTCTCTCCAGCACAATATGTATGAAAATAGTCAGCCAGATGAACCTGTCATCAGTGTTTCTCCTCTGTTAAATTTCAACATCATCCTGATGAAGAAGATGTGTGCGTGTTCCCTGCAAACAATAAATGTCATCAGGTATGGGCACTTTTTCATAAAAAGAGGTAAGTTAACGCCTTGAGTAAACCACACTGATTGGGAGTGCGTGTGGTTTTGAAATGCCCGAACAGATATATGACCTTCACCTGTTCTCAGTATGACACGTTGCAATAAATCCAATAGAAAAAAATAAACTTTCTCCTTTTCATTTGTGTTTCTTCTGAAAATGTGTATTTGTTCTCATTTGTACTTGTTCCCCTTTATAGATATTGAAAGACAAGAGGAATAGCTAAAACAATTATCAAGATTGTGTATGTACAATACAACATCAAATTCAGTGCCTATTCCAGTTCATTCACTGCAATTAGATTTAAAACAGTCTTTGTGTTTGTACTGTTATTTATTTTTATTTACTATTATTTATTTTGTCGGTCATGATAAATCCTTTAAGAGTGAATAATACCTTATAATCCCTAGTTTATTACTCCAAACAAAGCCAAAGATTACCTGAAAGTTCTTAGATCCAACTCAGTTGTATCCAAAATCTAAACAGGCAGGAGATAAAGTGGATTGTAATCTGTGTTTTGCGTTGATGCCTTGTTTATATTCAAGTTTTGTTATTGCCTAATAGATGATGAAGTGAAAAAGGTCTGTTTCACACTATCATGTTACATTCTTCTGAAACTCAGTAGTTTAACCGCTAAACTAGGTCCAGAAGCTAGTTCGCACCAGTCACAATACAGGAAAAACACAGATATGTTGCTATGAGGTTGCTAGGTTATGTATAGATATGGCTTGGGTTACTCCTTCAGTGTAAATCTATCCGATTTTTCCACCTGTTTTATCGTCTGCCAAAAAAACAGTTTGCTTAGTAAAGTAACAGCACACCTCTTGTCAACAAACCGCATGAATTGAGAGAGCATTCATGTCCATCACACAAACAATGCAGGACGTGTTATGGGCTGACATTTAATACTTGGGGTTTCTTTTGTTCTAGTGACAGTCTATAAATAGTGACTTTGTGTTAATCAATATTATATGGCAACCACAGGAAAACAATGACTCTAGGTGTAGAATATGTTCTTGACCTAAGGTAATTTCTTCTGCACCTGTTTGCTATCTCCAAAATGTTTTTTGAGTCATAGAGAATATCCTTAGTCGTATGCATTTCATAAAACCGAAGGGCACTTCCATGGAAATGTCAAGCATACCATGGAAAGAAATATCTCATAAAACTGCACTGCATTAGAGTGCTATACCTGATTTTTAAAGGAAATTTCATAATTCATCCACCACACACAAGGTGTGCTCCAAAAAGCATTAAAGGATTTTATTTTTTATTTGGTTTTAGCTATATTAGTGTTTAGCTGAGAAGCAGACCAGTCTGAGAGACCAGCTAAGACCAGCTTGGGTTTGAGAGCTTGTTTTTGTTTTCCCAGCATGGTATACACTACCCTTTTCATTATTCCAGTAATTGCTTTGAAACACTATCTGTCCCAAGCAAAGCTCAGACCTGAACACCTTTGGGATGGATTGTAACAGTGAGACTGACTGATGCTTTTGTGTACATTCTAGCACTAAGCTCATTTTTGTTGTATGTAAAACGCTGAACTCAGCAAAAAATGTTGAATATGCACAATAAACCTGTCTTTAACGTGTTCTTTTGTAACAGGCTTTTATGAAGCATCATAAAAATGTTATACAAGTCTGTTACACCTCAAAAATGCTGTCTGAATGCACAGCGCAAGCCTAAAAGTGAGTAACATCTTCACTTTTGACAAGACTAAACAAACTATGCTTTACCATAGATGGTTTTGAAGTCATATAGGCCTTTTCACAGTTTGATACACTAGTATTTATTACTTTTAAGATAATTTCATACAAAGTCAAGCATTGCATGTATCTTCCAATAATTCCAGGACAAAACCTTATTTTGAAAGTGCGATTTATTTCATTTGTAAATTGCATCTGTGTTGCTGATGAGTTGAGAACTGCTAGGACTTTAAAACTTAATATTTACAAAATATTTATATTTAAGACAGCAGCAATGAGTAACAAAATTTTGTATAAATATTGAGTAATCCAAACTTTACATCAATGATTAAAAAAAAAAAAAACAACCTAAAACCAAGTTGACATAGGTAAGTCTGATTCATGTTTCCTCGTTCCATGTGGACATGTATGCAGTGTTTTTAAGGTGTGGATTGACCCGTTTTGTGTTAATGTTTCTTGCTTTTTATTGATAATCAAATCAACTAAGAGTATGCCAACATATTTAAAGTTTTTTATTATTATTTTGATTTATCTTTATATATGCTTCATTTTAGTTTAGGTTTAAGTAATTTTGCTATGTGCTTTTGTAATTTGTATATTTATTCATTTTTTTCTACTTCGCTTCATTTTTCAGATTTAGTCTTAGAAATGTGAGTACTTTTTTTTGTAAGTTTTATAGAGAGAGAAATTTGAGAATGTTTTACAAGAAAATACTATTTTAATCAGAATGCACAGCCCATCCATAAAACCTTCAGATACACATTGATAAATTGAATTAGGCTTTAAATAACTTTTCCAACCCTCATAAGATTTTAAAATACTTGTGCAGCAGATTAACTACATTTATATTTAATTGAAACTTCAAAGTCCTAACAGCATGTTCTAATTCACATACATTTAAAAATACTGCATTTTTTTTTATTAAAATTGATCAATCAAAAGAATGAGCAGACTACTTCAGATGACTTCTAAACATCTATAAAGCATTTGCATGGCTCATAAAGCTCATATTTATTACCTGCATATTTCACAAGCTGACCTCAGAAAGAGTTTGAGCCCTCTGATAAATATTACATTTATTTAATACCAGTACATGGTTGTTTACAGTTAGATACATCAGTATGTTGCTTGCTGTAAAGGAGTTACACAATTGTGTAACATTTATAGGTTCTGATCACATGACCTGAAATTAAATAAGGAAGACTCTTCATTTCAACTCTCAGTGTAGGTTACTCAGGCAAGAACATTTATTAATTTATTTTGTTAGCCAATCACTAGTTCTCAGTGACAAATATATCCAGATAAAGTGGGTTTACAACAGATTAATGATTATAAAATTCACTTTCAGTGTCTGCATCTCCTTATCTTTTAAACTGTGCTCTATTGTATTGGGTTATAAGAAAATTTTAATCGAGCAGCGTCTGAATATCTGGAGTTTCAACCTGTGCTGAGGCTTATTGTAAAAATACTCTTATAATATTACCAAAAACATATCTGTGTAATACAGAAGTACAATGTCACATTACCATGACTGAGATGCATAGAAATCATGAACAATTTGCATTTACAGTGCCTCCTTCTGCTCCACTTGTTCTTGACTGTCCGTTTTAACTTCTTCTGTCAAAGCTGCTTTCTGTCTCCGCTCCGCTTCTGTTATTGTCATTGGATGCAGCGGGAAAAATCCAGCCAATCCTACTCAAGAGAAAACAAGGATAAAATTGTGAGGTATGTGCAACTTGTCTCTTTCTGTAATCATCACTAAACATTGTTGTTATTAAAGGAAATGATGAGTGAGAAATCACATTCCTTAGGTTGATGCTCACCTAGAAGTTTGGCCACTGGTTTTGTCGTATGAGCCCCACATGCAATCCAGTACTTGATTCTTTCATAATTGAAAGCGACAAGTTTTTCATTGTGTATGTTTGGGAGAGGGTCATATGAGCCCAGCTGCTCAATATATTTGCTGTCTCTTGCGCGTTTATTATAAGCAGCCACAATGCGGTAGAAGGGTCTGTTAGTGGCACCTCCTAGTGCCAGCCTGATGACCACATGCCCACCATGATATTTTTTGAGCAGGAAAGAAGCTAAGACAAAGACATAATGGATAAACATGTTTCACACTGGCAATGTTTAATGTCACAAATATAAGGCTTTAATTCAGAAGCAGTAAGACTGATTCTGGAGGCTACATTTTGGATGTCTTTCTTATTTAAAATGTACATATAAATTTGAGAGGTCAGTTGTTCAAAAAGTTTAATCTGGATCAGAATGATCTGGATTTGTAATCCCATGTTTTGCTATCCAGGATCAGGTAATCCATTTTACATTTCTTCTGGTTTTTCAAAGCAAAATATGACTAGATCACAATGATCAAGCTACACACTTTTTCAGATTACTAAATCTGGATTAGTATTGCTCTACGGAGCCTCTAAAGCACTGGTTCTCAAACCTCTCCATTAAGTATAGGGTTGGGTATCTTTTGAATTTTATCGATTCCGATTCTGCTTATCGATTCCCAGTTTTGATTCCAATGTGATTAAATAATGATATCAAACATTTATCCTGTGTCTCTTTTTTGCAAACCATTTATTGGAGCTGAATACCATGAACAAAAATCAACAGGCTACATAAAAACTGGACTCTTTAAGAGCTGTTTGTGTGCAAAATAGAACTGCATGATTCTGGATAAATTAAAAAAACAAATTAAGTTTTATTTATTTTTATTTTTTTTCCCAATGGAAGTTGTGCTACATATAAGGAACAGCTGGAGGACCAATTTGCAACTTATTAGGTCAATTGGCAACATGATTGGGTATAAAAAGAGCCTCTCAGAGTGGCAGTGTCTCTCAGAAGTCAAGATGGGAAGAGGATCACCAATTCCCCCAAATGCTGCGGCGAAAAATAGTGGAGCAATATCAGAAAGGAGTTTCTCAGAGAAAAATTGCAAAGAGTTTGAAGTTATCATCATCTACAGTGCATAATATCATCCAAAGATTCAGAGAATCTGGAACAATCTCTGTGCGTAAGGGTCAAGGCCGGAAAACCATACTGGTTGCCCGTGATCTTCAGGCCCTTAGATTAGGGGTCGACCGATATGCGTTTTTCAGGGCCGATGCGATACCGATTATTACAGACCAAGTAGACCAATAACCGATATTTTGAACCGATATGTGTCTGGTGTAAAAATGACAATTAATGTCAAAATTTAGAATAACAAGGGCTCTGACAAAAACTGCCTTCCCTGGTGTTGGTTGCACTTCTTACTCTCGTCTTCCTCCATGCATCCATCTACAATAAGGGTAATATAAAGAGAGAGTTAAAAGTGGGGCCACTGTAGGGCTGCACAATATATTGCATGCGATTGTCATGCGCATCTCTTCAGTAAAGCCGGTCCTATGATTAGTATTAAATCTCCATCACCTGCTTTCCAACCCAGTAGATGGAGCGGAAGTTAATACACAGAGCCGTAGTTCACTGACAAGCTACGCAATTCACATTCATAATCACAGATGAATTGCCTTTGATAATGAACGTGATATTGCGTAGCTTGTCAGTGAACTACGGCTCTGTGTATTAAATGCCGCTCCATCTGAAAGCAGGTGATGAAGATTTACTACTAATCACAGAACCGGCTTTACTGACGAGATGCATATGACTATCGCATGGAATATATCGTGCAGCCCTAGGCCACTGTATGCTTCATGATTAAGCCTATGAATACTGTACTACAGCTAAACAGCTTGGGGAAATGTAAGTATTTGGCTTCACTAATGTACATGTTGGAAATGTATGTGTAATAGCATAACCTCTCATAATTCTTCATTAATTATTTTCTGATGATTAAATCATAACCTACAAGAGGTGACTATTCAATTCATCATCTAATGCACATCAATTGATTAACTTAAAAAGCACAATGTATATAATAAGTGTAAATAATTTAATTGTCTTCATAGCTCCTTAAGAAGACCGCAACTATTTTAATTACATTTACATTTATGCATTTAGCAGACGCTTTTATCCAAAGCGACTTACATTGCATTCAGGCTATACATGTTTTATCACTGTGTGTGTTCCCTGGGAATCGAACCCACAACCTTTTGCGCTGCTAACGCAATGCTCTACCACTGAGCCACAGGAACTCATTTCATTTTAATGAAACTATAACACTAATAGCCTGTTATAGGCACACTTGGTTCAATAGCCTATATCTTAATCTTGGCCTATGTGACAGTATCTTAATCTTGGCCTATGTGACAGTAATTTCCATTAGTTTTAATTTACAGTGCAGTGCAAATGAAGGCATAAAACATTAATTTAATTTATCTTTTAATCAAATGAGAGTTAAACTATTTTTGGCAAACAAATGGGTTTACTATTAAAATGAAATCATGGAAGAAATAGCATATTGTGTGCTTATTCTTTTAAACAAAAGTTTTAATAATTGCTGTAGTAGTATTAGTAGATAAACCGAACTTTTATTTTGACGGGTTGCCATGAGGACCTCTTAAGCTTCTGTAGCCTATGTATGACATGACGATCGTTTTACTCAAATGAAACGGTCAAATGCTCATGAAGTAACTCTCAGAGCAGTTCTGGGGATGTTGTTCACTTATTTATGTCCTCATTTAGTGAGGCGGCAGATGCTGAAAACACTAAGCGTCGTGTGTGTGTGTGTGTGTGTGTTAGGGCTGCAACAAACGATTATTTTGATAATCGATTAATCTAACGATTATTAGAACGGTTAATCGACTAATCGTCAATTAATTCACTGGTTAATCAGTAGACTTTGATTGATTATTCAGTTTTTGCAATTAGTTAGAATATTAAGTTATACATATTCTAACATAAATAAAGGTCACTTCAGCTTTAGAAAAGCATATTATGTAATTACAATTATTACACAATTAATTGGTAACACTTTACATTAAGGTTCATTAGTTAACATGACTGCACTGTATTTTATGTATAATCATTTTCTATTCGTAACGGTTTTAAATTCATTTTAAATACATTTTTATATAATTTCCTTGTTTTTATTGTTGTGATTATTTTCAATGTCTATTTCACTTCCTTTTATGTAAAGCACTTTTGTGTTTTTGAATTTGTTTGTGTATGAAATGTGCTATATAAATAAACTTGCCTTGCCTAACATGAATTAAAAATGAACAATACTTCTATAGCATTTGTCAACATGAACAACTGTATTTTTATTAACCAACATTAACAAAGATTAATACTTAAATGTAATAAATGTATTGTTCATTCATGTTAAGTAATACATTAACTAATGTTAACAAATGATACCTTATTGTAATGTTACCAATTCATTATAAAAATAGATGTATTTGGCACACAAAATGAGATGACAGACAGAGACACTCTCTCACCATTTAATTAGCTACATGAAAAAGTAACTGAATGACACATTTTGCACATTCTGCCTAACATCTCCTTTTGTAAGTCATATAGATAAGAAACAAAATAAAGGTAAGTGATAAGATGCTTTGGATAAACTATTTTATTCACAACATAATGTCTTAAAATACCTTATAGGGTTATGATAATCAAAACAGCCCTGAGCTAGATCAAGCTTTGATCTCTGCAAACCAAACTGTCACTTTAATGAAATTATTATTTTTTCCCACTAATAAAAATATTTTATCATTAGCTAGCTCACACTGGAGAGCTGCTTTATAACAGAAAATCAAGTTGTAATTCTAACTGAAAGCGACACTGACTTTCATGTTTAATACCGTAAAGCTGCTTCAATTAAGGCTATCTATTGCATAAAGTACTATATAAATAAACATAATGTGACCGAACTTTACTGGAGTAATGTTACGTTACTGAACTGCAGAGCTCATGCAAACATCCACATCGTTGTAATCAGATGCATTTTTAACTGTTGCTTTCACACTGCTGTCAGTTTTTGTCGTTTATTTCGTTACTGGGAGGAAAGCGCGCAATATATATTTACATATTCATCCAAACGCCGCTCAAGTTTGGATGCATTTGCTCTGAAGTGCTGTGTGTGTGTGTTCTTCTCTTGATCTGCATCCAGGAGGGCTGAACTAGAGTCTTGCGCTACAGCGCCACACTGGTCAAACTGCAGTATTGCAGGCTCTTACATTAGGTCATATGAGATCAAACGACTACTCGACAACAAAAATATTTGTCGACAATTTTTTATTGTCGACGTTGTCGATAATGTCGACTAATCGTTGCAGCCCTAGTGTGTGTGTGGTAAAAACCGCGCGTCTGTGCCATTCACATATACAGAGACACGCAGCACATGCACAATTCATATTTAAATAGTCTTTTTGCGGCTTAATGTTTACAGATACTAGTCCATAGCACGAGTCGATTTAAGTGTACTGACCTACTTTTGATTAATCCATCCAAACTTTGACTAATTCCGTGACTCCGCGTTATACAGTAAATTCCATTTATATGACTGGATTCTGCGATTCCATCTGCGTTTTCCCCATCACGGAAACCATAAATAGATAATATTGAGGTGTTTTGCAACTTCAGTGTAGTGGATTGTGATTTATTGCAACTTAAGCAACGTCTGCTGCTGCCTTTGAGAGACAACTGATGCGTGATCACTGAAACAAGCAGCTCCAGTTAGAAAGCGCTTTCGGTGTGAGAGAGGGTGCCTTTAGTCTTCCACGCTGATTGGTCGGACTCGTGACTCCCAACAAATCAGATGCGCGGTGGGCGGAGACTGCTCTAGCCCACAGAGTGGTGAGTTCCGACAGGCTGCATCAGAGCCAAATAGCGCGTTTCAAAATTAAATTATTTTATCGGCACATCGATTTTGAAAATGGCCGATACCGATAATCATAAAAATGCTTAATATCGGCGGCGATAATCGGCCAGGCCGATAATCGGTCGACGGCTACCTTAGATGGCACTGCATCACATACAGGAATGCTACTGTAATGGAAATCACAACATGGGCTCAGGAATACTTCCACAAAACATTGTCGGAGAACACAATCCACCGTGCCATTCGCCGTTGCCGGCTAAAACTCTATAGGTAAAAAAGAAGCCATATCTAAACATGATCCAGAAGCGCTGGCGTTTTCTCTGGGCCAAGGCTCATTTAAAATGGACTGTGGCAAAGTGGAAAACTGTTCTGTGGTCAGACGAATCAAAATTTGAAGTTCTTTTTGGAAAACTGGGACGCCATGTCATCCGGACTAAAGAGGACAAGGACAACCCAAGATGTTATCAGCGCTCAGTTCAGAAGCCTGCATCTCTGATGGTATGGGGTTGCATGAGTGTGTGTGGCATGGGCAGCTTACACATCTGGAAAGGCACCATCAATGCTGAAAGGTATATCCAAGTTCTAGAACAACATATGCTCCCATCCAGACGTCGTCTCTTTCAGGGAAGACCTTGCATTTTCCAACATGACAATGCCAGACCACATACTGCATCAATTACAACATCATGGCTGCGTAGAAGAAGGATCCGGGTACTGAAATGGCCAGCCTGCAGTCCAGATCTTTCACCCATAGAAAACATTTGGCGCATCATAAAGAGGAAGATGCGACAAAGAAGACTAGTTGAGCAACTAGAAGCCTGTATTAGACAAGAATGAGACAACATTCCTATTCCTAAACTTGAGCAACTTGTCTCCTCAGACCCAAGACGTTTGCAGACTGTTATAAAAAGAAGAGGGGATGCCACACAGTGGTAAACATGGCCTTGTCCCAACTTTTTTGAGATTTGTTGATGCCATGAAATTTAAAATCAACTCATTTTTCCCTTAAAATTATACATTTTCTCAGTTTAAACATTTGATATGTCATCTATGTTGTATTCTGAATAAAATATAGAAATTTGAAACTTCCACATCATTGCATTCTGTTTTTATTCACAATTTGTACAGTGTCCCAACGTTTTTGGAATCGGCTTTGTACATTTGAAGTGTCAAATTACTTTCAAAAGGTGATTTACTCTATTTTAATCGCTACCATACACGTCAGTATTTATATCTGAACTATAAACGTTTATCCCAGTACTTCTGTGATTTAAATGTTTGTAACACAGAAATAATGATACTGTGTGGTTGAAAAGACTGTGAGGCTGTTTCATTCCAGACAGATGACAGCTGCTCTCTTCAGGTCAGTGGCAGTGCGAACACAGATTTAAATGTTCAAATCACACTGATGTGTTCGTACGCTGTACATCAAAGGTTGAGGAATGAAACAGACGAATCTTTGTAATTTAGCAAAAGAATCACGTTGGTGTTTGAATCGTGTTCGCGATCTTTAACAATCTATTAAATTAAAGTGCTTTGTCATGTTGGTGGTGACACCAAGAGCCGGCGCCAGAGCAGCACTGATGAGGGGGCGGCTGAGGTAACGAAAGGGGGCGATGACGTAGCGCAAAGTAAAAATAAATAAATAAATAAAAACATTTGTGGCCCATTCACGTATTTGTCGGACCGTAAACAAGCCTGCCCGCGCTACTACTACAACTATTAGAATACTGGGTACACACAGATAAGTTAGTGTTTTGGTCACGAGACAGGTCAGTGGAAGAGTTTTTTTTTTTTTTTTTTTTACTTTTCAGTGCTGTGTTTTATAATGATGTATTATGCGTGGAAAAGCGAGAGCGCAGCATTCAAATTCAAAGACATCCATAGCGCATTTACTTTGAAATACAATGGAAAATAGGGGTGGGCGATATGACCAAAATCTTATATCACGATATGACTAATTCTATATCACGATAACAATATATATCACGGTATAGTTATTTTTTTTCTTTATTTTATTTTTTTTGTGATCTTTGATTCCATAGAATTTTCATAATCCTTGTCACCAATGTCAATATCAAACTAATAGAAATATAATACAATATAAAAAAATACAATATAAAACAAAAAAGCTGTGTACGAACATGCCTTTGTGTGTGTGTGTGTGTGTGTGTGTGTGTGTATGTATTGTATTGTGTAATGTGTATTGATGTGAATTAATGTTAGACAGTAAACGCTATTGGATGCGAATATTGTTGAGATTTCTTCCAAAAAATTAAGTGAAATTAAATTTAATTGAATACAAAAAAACCCCCAAAAAACTCAAGCTCACTGAAGATAAACAATCAGTGATGAAATAAGGTTAAGAAACTAATTGCAAGCAATAGGACAAAAACCTACATAAATAAGAAACGCTACACATTGTGTAAATTAATTAGTCTTCACTGTGTTAATTAGATATAATTAACATGTGTATTATGTATAGATTCATTGGCTATATATAAATATATTATTATTATTATTTTTAATTTATTCTTATTAATGTTACAAAATTGATATAGTCAAGAGCAGTGAGAGATTGTTGTTTGATTAATGGCAGACGAATATTGGAGCGCTTCCCCTTTAAGACCGAAGTCCGGAACCAATATACTGGTACACCTGCATTTTTTTCAGCCGTTTATTCTCTCTTCAGACCTAAATCACTGTGTTTATGAGGATACTTGCAAAGACAGGGATTCTTACACATACAAGTGTGTTTATGTAATCGTTCAAAGCCAATAAAGCGGCAAAAAAAAAGCGCGGCCCTCTCACACAGAAACAGAGACGGCGCACGCACATAGCTCTGTTGTTTGTGTTTCAACGGCTTAAAATCGGTTGTTTTAAAACTGCAGTCCATGCTACAGATGTAGTCCCTCGTTTAGGAATGAGCTCCTTGTTTTGTCGTGTCTGATCGTGCTCCTACTCGGAGCCACCTGCTTCTGTGTCTACCCTTCATGCAGTCATCCAAATGATGAAAAAGTACCGTAAACAATGTATTTTGCGACACCACGAAATAAACGATAGAGCATAATATGAAACGATAGCCTTTTTATTTCGTTCATCCGATATATATCGTCATATCGCACAGCCCTAATGGAAAATACCGCAGTGGAATGAAAAATGCGTTCTGAGTGAATGACCCTACTAAAAGGTAGCCTATTTAGCAAATACAGATGGCAGAGTATAATAAAACAAAATCGCATCAAATTCGAAAATCTGAAATAACATGTCTTAGGGCAGCAGTTTTACCACAAATACGGGCTGCTGCTGGCCAAATGGGTGCCCTAAGCAGAATTGTATTTTTGTGCCCCCTCCCCAAAATATTAAGGAAGTAAAAAAAAAAAAAACTATAGGGGTCAAAGACCTTTAATAAAATATAAAAGTAAACAAATAAATAAATTGTAATTAAATTGAATTATTTACAAATTACAATGACAATTACCACCTATTGCTATGATTTTATTAATACAGCTGTCAGATCGATTTTATAGTCTAAAGCATTCAGAAATCACACAAAAGAAAATTAAGCAGCTTTACTACGATAAAACCATGGTTAATTTTTGTAAGGGTTTTTGTTCACATGTTTTTCTTGAATAAATTATAGAGGCTGTAGCATTTCTATTGCAAAAAGGTGGCCAAAATTAAAAGATTAAGTGGATATTTTAATTAAATATTTGGTCGATATTAAAGGACTTGATCGTCCTGTGTAACAGCAGCAATTACCAGGCCTTTGGTGCCCTTTGCAGGCATTTGTAATAATATGTAGCCTAATGTACATAAATTTTATATTTTGTATTACTTTATGTATTTTAACAGTGTTATGCAATGAATCCATATGATTATAAGTAATTAACCGATCATTATTGCCTCATTGTTTTATATAATGTTTTATAAGTCATTTTAAAGGCTATTGCTCGCTTAGCTCTGCATTTATAACCAGAAAAAAAAAAAAACAATCTCAATACTTATTTGTAAATTATTATTTGAAGTAACAAAACCACGGTTAATTTGTGGTTACCATGGCTACAAGAACAAGGAAACTCAAAGAGAATATTAAGGCAGATGCTGATGGTGAAATTATTAGACATTATTAACGTCAACAGCCAAATAAGTTTCACAGGATTATGAATGTACATGAAAATGATGCACAGGCTTCATCTTGGGCTTTTTCCTTTTTCCTTTCTGGGCCCTGGACTGCTGATGTCTTTTCCCGGGCATAGTCTTCGATCATTTATGATAATTTGCATTCAGCCGCAAATATGACGTGAGGGTGGGCGCGAGCGCAGATGCGGGAAGGCCGCATCACATGTGCTTAGCTACTGCATTTATTTTTTATCATTATATATTGGCTATCTGTTCATGTTTATATTTTTATTTATGTATATGTATATATTAATATAGAACGAATTTAATAAAAAAAAAAAACTGCGTACTCTGCTTATAGGGAGCGGCGGTACACCACCACCAGAAATACTTAATTGTGTCTGTTTTACAATGAAACAAGCTTAGTGTGACCGATTCCCTGACATAACACATTCATTGCGGCCCATTTAACAGATGCATCATTTTAAGTTTAACAAATTGAACAGCATCAAACAATACAGCAAAATAATCAATTAACTACGATAATTTAGCCCTCTATTAAACATTAAAAAAATATTTCATCATACCTTTAGCTTAGTCAGTAGTGCTGCATAATGTCTGCATTTAGTTGAACCGCTTGTGCGTTAAGTTTGTGTGTCAGATGTAATTAAAATGCGACTTTGTGAAACAGACTGTCCTAAATTTTTGCTATAGTAGCATCATATTAATGCTAGAAAGCCTATTCGTTTGGCAACTGTGTTTTTTAAATAAATGAAATTATATTTCATAAATAAAATCTATTTTCACACTCATCTTGAGTGAGGGGGCGGGATAGTCCGAGTGAGGTGGCGATGCCCCCTCGTGGCGCCGGCCCTGGTGACACCTCTCTTGCAACATGTTTAGCTAACTTTTTTGGCTTCTGATCGCAACTATAGCCAAACTTTGAAGCGCTTACTAGTGAGCAAGGTGCTGGCAGATCACTGTAGGTCCGGTCCTCACAGATGAAGAAAAAAAAAATAGCGCATAGGAATCGATAGGCGGAATCGAAATTTTAATTTGACAACAAGTATCCGATTCCTGACCTTAAGTATCCGATTCTGGAATCAGAATGCAGTCTCCACTAATGAGCTGATGAGTTGAATCAGGTGTCATAGATGAGGGATACATGCAACATGTGCAGGGCTGGGGGTACTCCAGGACAGGTTTGAGAACCATTGCTTTAAAGCAGGGGTGTCAAACTCAGTTCCTGGAGGGCCGCAGCCCTGCAGAGTTTAGTTCCAACCCTGCTCCAACACACATGCCATGTAGTTTTCAAATAAGCCTTAATGACTTGATTAGCTGGACCTGGGGTCCGTTCTTCATACATCGCTAACTCAGTTAGCTGGATTTGATTGTTGCCGATTTAGCTTGATCTTGGATCATTTGGTTCTTCGAAGCTCATCCTGGACTTTCTGTCATAGCAACAGGTCCGTAAACTTAAACCTGCTCGGGAGCAGGCTTATTTCATGTAAACAGGATTAGATTTAATCTTTTTAAGCAGAATTGATACTTAAAATCTGTCACAGCCACTGCTACTTTACTATAAAAGTACCCTGCTGGTCCAGGGTAGGGCTGCAACAAACGATTATTTTGATAATCGATTAATCTAACAATTATTAGAACTATTAATCGACTAATTGTCGATTATTTCACTGGTTAATCAGTAGACTTTGATTATTCAGTTTTTGCAATTAGTTAGAATATTAAGTTATACATATTCTAACATAAATAAAGGTCACTTCAGCTTTAGAAAAGCATATTATGCAATTACAATTATTACACAATTAATTGGTAACACTTTACATTAAGGTTCATTAGTTAACATGACTGCACTGTATTTTATGTATAATCATTTTCTATTTGTAACGGTTTTAAATTAATTTTAAATACATTTTTATATAATTTCCTTGTTTTTATTGTTGTGATTACTATTTTTTTTAATTCCTCGTTTTTATTGTTGTGGTTATTATTTTCAATGTCTATTTCACTTCCTTTTATGTAAAGCACTTTTGTGTTTTTGAATTTTTTTTGTGTATGAAATGTGCTATATAAATAAACTTGCCTTGCCTAACATGAATTAAAAATGAACAATAATTCTATAGCATTTGTTAATCTTAATGTTAATTTCAGCATTTACTAATGCATTATTAAAATCACAAGTTGTTTTTTTTACATTGATAAATGCATTGTGAACTAACATGAACAACTGTATTTTTATTAACCAACATTAACAAAGATTAATACTTAAATGTAATAAATGTATTGTTCATTCATGTTAATTAATACATTAACTAATGTTAACAAATGATACCTTATTGTAATGTTACCAATTCATTATAAAAATAGATGTATTTGGCACACAAAATGAGATGACAGACAGAGACACTCTCTCACCATTTAATTAGCTACATGAAAAAGTAACTGAATGACACATTTTGCACATTCTGCCTAACATCTCCTTTTGTAAGTCATATAGATAAGAAACAAAATAAAGGTAAGTGATAAAATGCTTTGGATAAACTATTTTATTCACAACATAATGTCTTAAAATACCTTATAGGGTTATGATAATCAAAACAGCCCTGAGCTAGATCAAGCTTTGATCTCTGCAAACCAAACTGTCACTTTAATGAAATTATTATTTTTTCCCACTAATAAAAATATTTTATCATTAGCTAGCTCACACTGGAGAGCTGCTTTATAACAGAAAATCAAGTTGTAATTCTAACTGAAAGCGACACTGACTTTCATGTTTTTCATGTTTAATACCATAAAGCTGCTTCAATTAAGGCTATCTATTGCATAAAGTACTATATAAACAAACATAATGTGACCAAACTCTACTGGAGTAATGTTATGTTACTGAACTGCAGAGCTCATGCAAACATCCACATCGTTGTAATCAGATGCATTTTTAACTGTTGCTTTCACACTGCTGTCAGTTTTTGTTGTTTATTTCGTTACTGGGAGGAAAGCGCGCAATATATATTTACATATTCATCAAAACGCCGCTCAAGTGCTGTGTGTGTTCTTCTCTTAATCTGCATCCAGGAGGGCTGAACTAGAGTCTTGCGCTACAGCGCCACACTGGTCAAACCGCAGTATTGCAGGCTCTTACATTAGGTCATATGAGATCAAACGACTACTCGACAAAAATATTTGTCGACAATTTTTTATTGTCGACGTTGTCGATAATGTCGACTAATCGTTGCAGCCCTAGTCCAGGGACAATAATTTAAAATAAAAATAATTAAAAAATTAATTTGAAAATAAGATAACAATGTTGTGTAGTCTATAACACTATAGACACCACCAGTTTTACTCATTGAAAGATTTCTTAGTGATGAAATAATTATGTTATAATTGTATTGGAGTCTTACACACATGCTATACAGTTAATCTGAGCCGTGCATTAATTTGAGTAATTGCTTGATGGAGCGCAGGAGGAGATGCAGATAACATGATCTTTAAGAAACTGTAATTAATGCCGTCACGTAACAAATCTGTTTCAAAGATAAAATTAAATTAATTGCTTTTCCGTCAGGTGTCTTTTTTAATGATATGATGTCATTACATTGCTGTCTTGCCGCCAGCCAATCGCTGCATTGTTGATCATAGTTTCGAGTATCGATACATCTGCCCTTTTTGGGGAACACGAGAACACGCCGTAATCTTAGACAACTTAATCCAAATATTTTAATCTAATACGCAAATTCATTTGAAGAACCAAATTAGCCAAAGATCAGTTATCAGGATTAGAAGATCTGGCATCCTTCACATCATCTCAGATGTATTAAGCGAGGTACGAAGAACGGACCCCTGGTGTGTTTAATTAGGATTGCATCTAAATTGTGCAGGGCTGTGACCCTCCAGGAACCGAGTTAAACACCCCTGCTCTAAAGAGACATGGTGATGAAAAAAAATATACAGCGGGGAAAATAAGTATTTGACACATCAGCATTTTTATCAGTAAGGGGATTTCTAAGTGGGCTATTGACACAAAATTTCCACCAGATGTAGCCATCAAGCCAAATATTGAATTCATACAAAGAAATCAGAACATTTAAGTATACAAGTTGAGTCATAATAAATAAAGTAAAATGACACAGGGAATAAGTATTGAACACATGAAGATAACAAGGTGCAAAATGGCATAGAAAGCAAGGAGATCACCTGAAATCTGTCAGTATTGAGAGAGAACCCCTGCCCCCTATCAGTACTAATTGATATCAGCTGCTTTAGTCCTAATTGATGGCCTATAAAGGCTTCTCATTACCTAGGAGGCACACAGGAAAGACTTCATGATGGGTAAAAGCAAAGAACTCTCTGTAGATCTTCGTAATCTTATCGTTGAAAAGCATTTTGATGGGAATGGTTATAGGCGCATTTCCAGAATGCTGAATGTTCCTGTGGGGGCCATTATCCGGAAATGGAAAGAGCATCAGTTCACCATAAACCGGCCACGATCAGGTGCTCCACGTAAGATCCCTGTCCGAGGAGTCCAAAGAATAATCAGGAGAGTTCTCCAAGAGCCAAGAACCACTCGGGCAGAACTTCAGGAAGACCTTGCATCAGCAGGTACTGTTGTTTCAAAGAAAACTATAAGCAATACACTGAACCGCCATGGCATCCATGCACGCTCACCACGCAAGACTCCATTGCTGAACAAAAAGCATGTTGAGGCTCGGTTAAAGTTTGCGAAAGAGCATTTGGAGAAGCCTGTGGATTATTGGGAGACTATAGTATGGTCAGATGAAAGCAAAATTGAACTTTTTGGCAGTCATTCTACACACCATGTTTGGAGAAGAAATGGCACTGCCCACCACCCCAAGAACACCATACCAACAGTTAAGTTTGGGGGTGGAAGCATCATGGTTTGGGGCTGCTTTTCAGCAAGGGGTACTGGCAGACTTCATATTATTGAAGGCAGGATGAATGGAGAAATGTACCGGGACATTCTGGATAAAAATCTACTGCCATCTACCAGAAAGCTGAAAATGAAAAGAGGTTGGACATTTCAGCAAGACAATGATCCCAAACACAAGGCCAAGGACACAATGAAGTGGTTTCAAAGAAAGAAAATCAAGCTGCTTGAATGGCCCAGTCAATCACCTGACCTAAATCCCATAGAAAATCTATGGAGAGAACTGAAGATCAAAGTTCATAAAAGAGGCCCAAGGAACCTTCAAGATTTAAAGACCATTTGTGTGGAAGAATGGGCCAGAATCACTCCTGAGCAATGCAGACGACTGGTCTCTCCATACAAGAGGCGTCTAGAAGCTGTAATCATCATCAAAGGCTTTTCTACAAAGTATTAAATAAAGTGTGTTCAATACTTATTCCCTGTGTCATTTCACTTTATTTATTATGACTCAACTTGTATACTTAAATGTTCTGATTTCTTTATATGAATTCAATATTTGGCTTGATGGCTACATCTGGTGGAAATTTTGTGTCAATAGCCCACTTAGAAATCCCCTTACTGATAAAAATGCTGATGTGTCAAATACTTATTTTCCCCGCTGTATATAAAATATGCCCCCCAAAAACCTCTCCATTAAGTACCCCCAGCACTGCACATTTTTTTATATCTCCATATATCTGACACACCCACTTCAGGTCTTGCAGTCTCCACTAATGAGCTGATGAGTTGAATCAGGTGTCATAGATGAGGGATACATGCAAAATGTGCAGGGCTGGGGTACTCCAGGACAGGTTTGAGAACCATTGCTCTAAAGCAGGGGTGTCAAACTCAGTCCCTGGAGGGCCGCAGCCCTGCAGAGTTTAGTTCCAACCCTGCTCCAACACACATACCATGTAGTTTTCAAATAAGCCTTAATGACTTGATTAGCTGGACCAGGATTAATTAGGATTGCATCTAAACTGTGCAGGGCTGAGACCCTCCAGGAACCGAGTTAAACACCCCTGCTCTAAAGAGACATGGTGATGAAAAAATTTAAATTAAATATCCCCCCCCCCCCGATGCTTTTGTATTCCCTTTTTGCATTCCAAGAGTTTTCCAATGTAGTTTTTTTTTCTTCTTCTTTACTGTAGGCTACTTAAAGGCTTAAGAGGTAGCCTAACGTTTACCTAATCTCTCTCTCTGTAATGTCTGTGTTTATGTAAATCTAATGTCAGGGTTTCAATGTCATTTTTAAGCTCAAATTTAAGACCTTTTTAAGACCTGCACAAATAAAATTAATACCATATGAACGGGTAGGGCAATGTCTTTAGTACCATATTAAACAGTCAAATTACTGTAAAAAGCACAATTTACAGTTCAGATACAAGTATTAAAAAAAAAAAAAAGGTTTTATAAAATGATAAACTTTACATTTCAGCCTTTAAAGCACTTTTAAGAAAATGGATGAGTCAAAAGTATTCATTTAAACAATTATCAATAAATTATTAATTTAAGTAACAAATTAAGGGTGTGCGATATTGACAAAAAATTATATCTGGGATTTTATCGATAACGATAATTAGACAATATTTTGCTAATTACACACAGTGTGTGTTATTGTGCTGATATCTTCTCTAATTGTGCTGACAGCTGACTCCTGAATTTTGTTGATGTTCTTCATAATCTGTGTGGTCAGTTCACAGCAGTGATAGAAATTTATAATTTCCAACAACATCTTTTGAGTCAAATTCTTGCATTTGGGCTGTTTAAAAGCAAATTAAATCAGTATCAACAAAATTGATCTTTGCAATGCAGAGAAAACACAGAAGTTGCATCTGAAGTGGCATTTAGATGTATTTACACACTGTTTAATGCAGCTCTGAGGGACATGGAATACTTTAACCTGCAGTTACAAATGCATAAATAATGTTTTGATATTTTAAACATAAAACATTGAAAACTAATGTTTGAAATTATTTTAAAAATGAAAAGACACCTTAAATGTGAAATTAAAACCGCCAGCAGGTGGCAGCAAGTCATTGTTAAGTGAGTCATTGCGATTGAACCGAATCATTTAAACGGTTGATTAATTCAGGAATGAAATGCCGTCATGTTGCTCAGAGACGCAAAACAGCATTATGGCAGTGTTTGGAATGATTTTTGTTGGAGAAATAGAGCAAAAACAGGAAATATGGTGTCTAAAACGTAAGTTTCATTAACTTCTAATAACTTCTTGTTTATTGAACTGTTGTATAAAAATCAATCACATTTGTAATCATGCTGACTTTTGGAGAACAAAACGGCACTCTTCATGTGATATTAACTATATGAAATGATATAAATACAGTGCCCTCCACTAATATTGGCACACTTGGTAAATATGACCAAAGGCGGCTGTGAAAATAAATCTGCATTGTTTATCCTTTTTATCTTTCATTCAAAAAATTCACAAAATTCCAACCTATCATTGAAGTAAAACAATTGAAATTGGGGGGAAAATCTCATTGTGAAATAAATGCTTTCACTATTTCATGTTGGCCACAATTATTGGCACCCAATTATTGCAATGTCCTTTTACCAGGGTAACAGAGAGTTTTCTCCTATAATGCCTGAAGAGTTTGGAGAACACCTGATAAGAGATCAGAGACCATTCCTTCATACAGAATCTCTCCAGATCCTTCAGATTCACAGCTCCATGATGGTGCTAGCTTCTCTTCAGTTCACCTCACTCATTTTCTACAGGGTTCAGGTCAGAGGACAGAGACAGCAATGGTAAAAGATTAATTTTGTGCTCAGTGACCCATTTTTGTGTTTATCTTAATGTTTGTTTTGGATTATTGTCCTGATGGAAGATCCAACCACGGCCCATTATAAGATTTCTAACAAAGGCAGTCAGGTTTTGATTTTTCATCTGTTGGTAATTGATAGAATCCATGATGCCATGCATCTGAACAAGATGTTCAGGACCTCCAGCAGAAAAACAGGCCCACAACATTAAAGATCCAGCACTATATTTAATTGTGGACATGGGGTACTTTTTTTATACCTGTTTGTACTAAACTCATCTGGTGGGTTTGCTGCCAAAAAGCTTTTTTTTTCCAGTTTCATCTGACCACAGAAGCCAGTGCCATTTGAAGTTCAAGTCGTGTCTGACAACTGAATTTGCTGGAGTTTGTTTTTGGATGAGTGAGGAGAATTTTTCTTGAAACCCTCCCGAACAACATGTGGTGATTTAGGGGATGTTTGATATATATTTTTTGGGGTTTCTGACCCCAAGACTCAACTAATCTCTGTAATTCTCCAGCTGTGATCCTTGGAGAGTCTTTGGCCACTCAAACTCTCCTCCTCACCGTGCATTAGGACGATATAGACACACGTCCTCTTTCAGGCAGATTTTTAACATCTTTAGTTGATTGGAACCTCTTAATTATCACCCTGATGTGGAAATGGGGATTTTCAATGTTTTAACTCTTTTCTTACACCAACTTTCTATTTTGTGATGCTCAACAATCTTGTTCTTCACATCAGAAATATATTTTTTGTTTTTTCTCATTGTGATGGATGATTAAGGGAATTTGGTCTTTGTGTTCCTCATATTTATAATCCTGTGGAACAGAAAGTCATGGCTGGACAATTTCATGCTCCTAGTCACCCTGGTGTGCTAAAAAATGTAAATATGAACGGGAATATACTTCAGAGATATTTTACTCATAAGAATTTCTAGGGGTGCCAATAATTGTGGCCAACATTCATTGGAGAAAAACATTTATTTCATCATGAGATTTTCTCCCCACTTTCAATTGTTTTACTTCAATGATAGGTTAGAATTTTGCAAATTTTTTGAGTGAAAGATCAAAAGGATAAACAACGCAGATTTATTTTCACAGCCGCCTTTGCTCATATTTATCAAGGGTGCCAATATTAGTGGAGGGCACTGTATATACATTTTCTGCCCTATATCTTGAATTATGTGATAATTCTAAATGCATTTTAATAGACTGATTCATACAGTGAAAGAATGCACTATAAATGCGCATACATACTAGTCTAACCTGCTAGACTTTTGCTGCCTTCACGTGCTATCGGAATTATCGTAAATATGAGTTTCCTAATTGGAAATTAGATGTGAACGGCATCTCAAGTCGTAGTTACTACTGGGAAATTCGGAAATAATTTTGATACCAGAGTTTCTGAGTTGGGCGGGTCAGAAATTTTAAACATGGTGAAGGGGACAACCATTGCTGCTGTCAATGCTGTTCTCACAACAACTACATCCCTTTGTCTTGTCGCTAAAGTAGTGTATTTATAGGCTAGATATGAATGATCAATCGAAGCATATTGTATGTTTTATAAGCAGTGAAATAAGTATTTGACCGAAATTCCAGAATTATCATCAAACTGCACGTATAGCACGGTGAATGTTTATATGATTGTCAACCAATGTGATGCAACATTTTATTATTTCCGACATTAAAGCACTTGAATACGACAAGCTAGTAATCAAGACTTCATAAGTGGGAAATAGGAAATTTCCAATAGCACATGAAGGCAGCATTAATCATGTAATGTATGCACGCACTCTTTAGGTGTTTTGTTTGCTTTTCGCGATATACTTGATAATATCAAATCGCACATTGTTAAAACAACAATTACGATATTATCGCAGACCATACATATCGCACACCCCTATACTGTTTCGATTTTTATAATGCATTGTCTTCTTATTGATCCACCAGTTCACATTCAAAGCTCTGCGTGTTTGCCGGGTAAAAACATGGGTCGATTTTTGCATTTGTCTGAACTCTGAACAAAACAACAGTTTTATTGAAAATGGCCTTAAATTTGATACAACTAAATTCAAGATATTTTTTTATAATGCGTGTTACATGTTATAAATGTTGTATTTTTTGGACCAGTTTCTAAGTTATGTTTTTTGGTTGCTGAAATCCATTCTGCTGGTATCAGTATAATCCAGTTTTTTTTTTTTTTTTTGCAAATAAAAGGTAACGTATCCCAAACTTACTAAAAATATGAAAAACTTTTTCAGAATCCTTTGTTTAGCTTTTAAACAACCCGATTTCAAGATTTGATCCAATCCGATAGCTGAGATCTGATCAGATTACTTCTGAACAACTGGCCCGAGATGTTGAGTTGAATCTTGTGTTAAATTAGGGAGCCGTCAAAAATGACTAATACTTAGAATAAATTGCATTAAAAGTACTTACATAAATGGACCATGACTGACAGATACTCTGTTGAAGACAAAAGAGAGTAAGTCAATAGAAAATATTTATAAAACACCCAACATGAGCGAATAAAGTAACGTTAACGTACATAAAAATATGTCAGTCTTTATGAGAGCATGGAGTAACGTTAGCGTTATTTACCACACTTCGCGTAAAATAAACCACATACCTTATAAATCCAGTAACTTCATGTAGATACGCCAGTAATATTATTCAATATAAGCTTAAAGTGTATGTAATAACTCTTAAACTGTCTCTTTGGAGACAGTCAACATGACATTAATAAGGACGCCGACATTTTTTTCTGCCGCACCGGAAGAGTGTTTATCTTCTTCTTCTGTGGATTTATTGGCGGGTCGCATACCAGCCTTTTATTTGCATACCGCCATCTCCTGTGTTGGAGTGTGAAGTGATTTTAAGTCCTCCATTCTTAATGAATTTTAAAACTGTCTCTATTATTTTACCAGATCCTTGTTTTGTGTTTGATATGTTGCAGATTGAAAATTCACTGCATTATGTTCTGTAGTTCTCTTTGTAGTTCATTCCTTTCCTGTCCATATAACTAGAGTAACCACACTTGATCAACAGTTTCCTTCACTTGACATAAGAGTGTTTATCAATCCTACTATAGTGAATATTGCTAGGTGGCGGTTTTGTGTTAAGCTTTTAAAAGACATTAATTAAAGGTACAAACACCTTCTTTTAGGCTATTATTTTTTTTCTGCTCTAAAGGTGTCTGGCCAGCCAAAACCGTAAATCCTAGAAGCACCAAATTTGGCAGGATGGTCCCCAATCTCCCCCACTACTCAGGTGCACACACACACACACACACACACACACACACAAACACACACACACACACACACACACACACACACACATATTAAAGTCCATCTAAGACTAAATACTTATAGTTTGAGATGCACTAACCTGCTATTTATTAGAAGTAAAAGCCACATTTGATAAGAAGCACCAGCCAAACAGGTGAGGCCTCGATGGCGTATAATTAAGTCTGTAGTGCCTCCTAATGACCCGATAACGACATTGCAACTACTTTAAAAAAAAAAAAATCCTGATGAACATGATGATAAATGTAGTCGATACATTGTTATGTTGTACATAAGTTTTATTTTAAGAATTTTATTTGCAAACATACTATATATTCATATTCAGAATAATTATTTTTCCTATAAATATTAATTTAACAATATATTATTGTGCTTTCAGTGTAGACACAAACAATACCCTGCTACCACAACAAAAAAACACAGAAATAGAATATTCAGTAAATGTACAGTGCCAACAAAAACAAACATAAAAACCATCAACATAACTGACTGTTCTACAGCTGGTTAATGTGGTAGCATTGTAAATAGATTAGAAATTTGAATAAGAAATGTGATTATTTATGACACCCTCTCATACCAAGAAAACAAATATCTTTGCATTTTTCCTCTGCTCTCTCATTTCCTAATGTTCCTAGCATTTTATACGATGAATATTGTTGCTTATGTTCCTATATTGAAGTCACTGTGGAAAAGCATTTATGTGGCGTCTAGCAGGAAGCCCAGCACACACCGTCAGCTATTGGACCGAAGTACAGCTTCTAATGTACATTAATTATCAAATATGGATGTAGAGAGAGTGAAGATGTAAAAGCAGACTTTACAAGACAAACCATAAACCATAAAAAACTTGCCCTCTAGTGAAGTATCAAAGGAATTATAACAATATAAGATATGCGTCCAACAGGGTGCAAAAACAGAGAGAATTGTTCTGATTGGCCGTGTTTTGTGATAGTGTCGGTGGCATCACTCCTGGTGAGTGCTTGTGTAATGCAGTTTTAACAACCCCCACCTATTTCATTTGTTTATTATTGATTTATGCATATACTGTTGAGTGTTTGGTATCATAGATGACTGAGTTTTACAGATGTGCTTTATACATTGTTCTTATGCTATGTAAATATTATCAACACTGAGATACTTGATAATCGTTTTACTTGAAATAATCTGAAACCAACCCAGTAAATGCATGTATAATTATTTTGGCTTCCTGAGATTATAACATCTGAATTGTTTTTAAAATATTTTACATAATATCTGTCTTTTCTGTTCATCAGACATCCACCACTTCAGTTGCTCTGGTCTTTATCTGTATCAGAGAGAGAACAATTGTGATTTAAAAAAAAAAAATCAATCTAACAACTACCAAAACATGTTATGTTCTTTTTCCAATTTATTAAATGATATGCACAATTTCTCATCCTACCGTACAGGTGTATTTTCATGGTATGAGCTGAAAGACCCAGATTCTGAATCTTCTGTGACTGAAAAGTTTTGATGCCCATAAGCTCTGTCTATGGATCCTGAAATAATAAAGTTAATATTTTCAGTTATTCGATAATATTTTCATTTCTGATGTTTGAGAGTTCCATCTTATACTGCTGCTGAAGTATATATACTTAAGCATTTGCAAAGCTAGACATCGTACCTCTTGATGTAAAATCAAAGAAGACATCGTCAAAAAGCGATAACCTCCTTTTGCTCGATGTTCTGCTGAAATTAGATCACAGTGTTATTTGTTTGTTTTGATGTTTTGGTCTATGAATAAGTCACAGAAACAGTTATACAGACCTCTTGGCTCTGTAGAGCATCACAATCATCACAGCCAAGACAATGATAAGCAGAGCAAAAGCTGCTAAACAGCCGAAGAGAACAGCGTAGAAACCGGCCCCTCTGCTGTAAAGCTCACACTGAGCACCATAGTACTCCTCAAGTGGAGAACTGTAACACCTAATTAGCAAAATGAGTAGGACAGGATAAATTCCTGAATGAATTCTTCAAGACATTGACTTTTGCCAATAGTTAATTCTTGCCCATCAAATTCAAATGATTTAAAAAAAAAAAAAACTTATTTAAATATGCTGTCAATTACTAAGGTAATTAGCTTTTATACATCTATTTTTATTTATTTATTTTAATCTGAAGGCAGCCACTTTAATCATTTTTAGGTAAATATAATTTGTGATCCTGGACCACAAAACCAGTCATAAGTAGCATGGGTATATTTGTAGCAATAGCCAACAATTGTTTGGGTCAAAATGATCGATGTTTATTTTATGCCAAAAATCATCAGGATATTAAGTAAAGATCATATTCCATGAATATATTTTGTAAATTTCCTACCATAAATATATCAAACTTAATTTTTGATTAGTAATATGCCTTGCTAAGAACTTCATTTGGCCAACTTTAAAGATGATTTTCTCAATATTTAGATTTTTGTTGCACCCTCAGAGTTGTATAATCATAACAAACCATACATCAATGGAAAGCTTATCCATTCAGCTTTCAGATGTCTTAAAAATTAACCCTTATGACTGGTTTTGTGGTCCAGTTTCACATTTGATCAACTGAAAATGATACAGTTTGTAGTCATTTGAATTTGCTTTGAAGAACTTACATGCACTGTGGTCCATTTATTTCATTTCGGCATTCACCTTGTTGATTGCAGAAGTTGGGATCTTTTTTACATGGTCCCACACATACCCATACTCCATCTTCAAACTCTACTGTTACGTTTGCAAAATTCACTTTACACTGAACGAATGACTGCAGATCTGAAATATCTACACAAAACAAAGATTAAACAGATCTCTATTAATTCTCTGATCACTGAAGATCTCTGAAAATGAATAAAAAATACATCTGAAGGCATATTACAGAAACAGTAGAACAGTAATCCGTTTCCCTTAAATTAGGTCTAATTTATTATTATTATTATTTAATTAAATATGTTAAATCAAGGTTATCTGTTTCCAAAATAATAAAAGTAACTTACTTGATATTTTAACAGGCTCCATGATAATTTGGGCATCTTGGATGGAAACATTACCGAGAGCTATGCTGAGATTTTTTAATGAATCTGAGTCGTTAAAGATTTTTTCCAGGGTGGGCCCCAAATTGTTATTTAGAAACATTATTTGTGAGTTGTTGTTGGGATAGTTATATACTGCAGTACTTTCAGCAATGACACTTCCTTGCCTAGATGGGATAAATGCATGCCTCATATTGATATATTTTGCAAATATTTGTAAATGTATGAAATTCAAGAGAAATTAATTTACCTGAGCCTATGTATGTGCACATCTTTGAAATTTTGGGCATCTGCTCTTTTATAAAGGATTGAAAGCTGTTAAAAAATAAAAATATACAATTTTTTTTCTGAATATAAGCATTTATACATGACATATTTTGCAAATATGAAAATAATGCATATAAAATATTACAAAATAAGCTTCACTATACAATAAAAGATTTTAATTTCTCCTGACTAAATTTGGTAATTAGGGTTGTCTAAGTTAACATATTCAAAACTGCAGTAAATGCATTTATCTAATTTGACGTCAGACCCTTTTCTCTCATGTTAAATAAAAAAAGGTTAAAGTTATCTAATGCAAATAACTTTTATGGATGTTAAAGTGTAGCTTAAGAGTCTGAGGCCCCTTAAATACACAGTGTGAAATAATTGCGATCTTTAAAGTACCACAAGTAAATGAACTAGAAAAAAATTACCTCACGTCTTAAGATGGAAATAAGTTTTATTGATTCTGGAGAGGTCATATTTTCATACTCCGTAAAATAGGGCATCATAATTCTGAGAGAGATGTTTGCATTCCTTGTGGGTGTGCTTTCAGCTACAAATAAATCATAGATTTAGAAAGATATAAACATAAGTGAGTTGCAAATTATGACAACTATTGTGCTTAGTCTTTTGGATTACACTTTATTTTAAGGTGTCCTTGTTTCATATTAATTATACTTTTAAGTACTGAGTAATATTAATTAACTACATGTACTTACTATATGGTTAGGTGTTAGGATGAGGGTTTGGTTTAGAGCTAGTTGAATGTAATAATACATCATTTATTGTTACTACAATAGTAAGTACATGTAATGTGTAACAAGGACACCTTAAATAAAGTGTTATCATCTTTTGTAATTAAAAAATAAATAATGGATGTCTGTGGGTTGTATAGCAATTTACCTCTAAAACATATGCACAAATGTTTTAGCTAAAATGTCAAACAATCCAAAATACAACTTACTTGAAATTATGTCACACTTCACAAGTACCTTGGGTGCTAATTTACTATTGATTCAATACCCACAGCACAGTGAAAGAATTATTAAAACAAAGTGTAATAATGATCATTTAGGAATAGTATGATAAATACTCACACCAAGTAATAGCCGAAGAGTCATTTGCAAAATTGCATTCCTCTCCAAAAGTGAAAGAATTGCACTGACACTGACATTTCCCAGATGTTACATTGAAGATGCACGGGGACCCATTACACTGACAATTCTTCAGACAGTTTTGAGTTGTTGAAACTGTGTTGACTGTTGTTGGGGATGAATGAGGTTCTGTTGATATTGATGAAGTTTTCTGTGTACTGGTTTCAGCAGAAGGGCTTGACTGGGATGATGTAGAAATGCTAAATGTTTGGGCTGTAACAGCTGGGGTTATTGTTTGAGGATTAGGGGAAGTTTGTCCTTTTGTTGTAGTAAATAGTGAAGATGGAGTTAAACCTATTGTTTGTAATGTAGTTTCCAGGGTTGAACTAATTTCAAGTGTAGATGATAGTAATGTGGTGCTCATGGGTGACATGGCCATTGTAAATGTTGATTGAGCTGTCAATGTAGACTCTGTTTCTGTAGTAGAAGTAAATTGAGTGGTTTGTGTCTGCTGGCTTGTTGATTGTTCTACACTAGATGAAGATATTTCTGTTATAGATGAGGTACATTTTGATGAGGTTTGTCCTTCTGTCGTGGACAATGGTGGCGGTGAAGCTGAAGAGGTACTTGTGGATATTATAATTTCCAGTGTTGAACCACTTTCAAGTGTAGACAATTCTAATGTGGACGTGCTCATAGGGGTCATAGCTGTTGCAAATGTTGATTGAGCTGTCGTTGTAGGATCTGTTCCTGTGGTAGAACTAAACTGAGTGGTTTGTGTCTCCTGACTTGTTTTTTGCTCTACGCTGGATGTAGGTATTTCTGCTGTTGATGAAATCATTTCTGATGCACTTTGTCCTTCTGTTGTAGACGATGGGGGTGGTAAAGATGAAGGTGTACGTGTGGAAAATGCAGCTTCCAGTGTTGAACCACTTTCAAGTGTAGATGATTCAAATGTAGTCCTGCTCATGGATTCTGTTTCTGTGGTAGAAGGAAACTGAATGGTTTGTGTTTGCTGGCTTGTTTGTTCTACATTAGATGACAATGTATGTATTGATGAAGTAAATCCTGATGCGCTTTGTCCGTCTGTTATAGTAGATTGTGAAAATGGAGAGGTACCTGTTGTAGACAATGTAGTTTCTGCCGCTGATCCACTTTTAGTTGTAGAAGATTCTAATGTGGATGTGCTCATAGGGATCATATCTGTTGTAAATGCTGATATAGTTGCTGTTTTAGGTTCTGTTTCTGTGGTAGATGTAAACTGAGTGGCTTGTGTCTGCTGGGATGTTGTTTCTTCTTCAGCAGATGACAATATTTCTGTTGTTGATGAAGTGATTTCTGATGTTCTCTGTCCTACCGTTGATCCACTTTCACTTGTAGATGATTCTAATCTGGATGAAGCTGGAGAGGTACCTTTCGAGGAAGATGTAGTTTCCAGTGTTGAACTTCTTTCGCTTGTAGATGATTCAAATGTGGTAGTGGTCTTAGCAGACATATCTGTTGTAAATGTTGATTGAGCTGTCGTTGTAGGTTCTGTTTCTGTGGTAGAAGTAAACAGAGATGTTTGTGTTTGCTGGCTTGTTGTTAGCTCTGCACTAGAAGTAGGCATTTCTGTTGTTGATGAAATCAATTCTGATGTACTTTGTCCGACTGCTGCACTATATGGTGAAGATGGAAAGGTACCTATCGAGGACGATGTAGTTTCCAGTGTTAAACTTATTTCACTTGTAGATGATTCAAATGTGGTAGTGGTCATAGCAGACATATATGTTGAAAATGTTGATTGAGCTGTCGTTTTAGGTTCTGTTTCTGTGGTAGAAGCAAACACAGAGGTTTGTGTTTGCTGGCTTGTTGTTTGCTCTGCACTAGAAGTAGGCATTTCTGCTGTTGATGAAATTAATTCTGATGTGCTTTGTCCTTCTGTCATAGTAGACAATGAAGATGGAGAGGTACTTGTTGTGGATAACATAGTTTCCGCTGTTGATCCACTTTCACCTGTAGAGGATTCTAATGTGGACATACTCGTAGGTGACATAGCTGTTGTAAATGTTGATTGAGCTGTCGTTGTAGGCTCTGTTTCTATTGTAGAAGTAAACAGAGTGGTTTGTGTCTGCTGGCTTGTGGTTTGCTCTAAAGTGGATGAAGATATTTCTGTTGTAGATGAAATCAATTCTGATGTATTTTGTCCTTCTGTCGTTGTAGATGGTGAAGCTGGAGAGGTATCTATCGAGGAAGATGTAGTTTCCAGTGTTGAACTTCTTTCACTTGTAGATAATTCAAATGTGGTAGTGGTCTTACCAGACATATCTGTTGTAAATGTTGATTGAGCTGTCATTGTAGGTTCTGTTTCTGTGGTAGAAGTAAACAGAGATGCTTGTGTTTGCTGGCTTGTTGTTAGCTCTGCACTAGAAGTAGGCATTTCTGTTGTTGATGAAATCAATTCTGATGTACTTTGTCCGTCTGCTGCAGTATATGGTGAAGATGGAGAGGTACCTATTGAAGAAGATGTAGTTTCCAGTGTTGAACTTATTTCACTTGTAGATGATTCAAATGTGGTAGTGGACTTAGCAGACATATCTGTTGTAAATGTTGATTGAGCTGTCGTTGTAGGTTCTGTTTCTGTGATAGAAGTAAACAGAGAGGTTTGTGTTTGCTGGCTTGTTGGTTGCTCTGCACTAGAAGTAGGCATTTCTGCTGTTGATGAAATTAATTCTGATGTGCTTTGTCCTTCTGTCATAGTAAACAATGAAGATGGAGAGGTACTTGTTGTGGATGACATAGTTTCCGCTGTTGATCCACTTTCACCTGTAGAGGATTCTAATGTGGACATACTCGTAGGTGACATAGCTGTTGTAAATGTTGATTGAGCTGTCGTTGTAGGCTCTGTTTCTATTGTAGAAGTAAACAGAGTGGTTTGTGTCTGCTGGCTTGTGGTGTGCTCTAAAGTGGATGAAGATATTTCTGTTGTAGATGAAATCAATTCTGATGTACTTTGTCCTTCTGTCGTTGTAGATGGTGAAGCTGGAGAGGTACCTATCGAGGAAGATGTAGTTTCCAGTGCTGAAATTCTTTCACTTGTAGATAATTCAAATGTGGTAGTGGTCATAGTGGAAATATCTGTTGTAAATGTTGATTGAGCTATCGTTGTAGGGTCTGTTTCTGTGGTAGAAGTAAACAGAGAAGTTTGTGTTTGCTGGCTTGTTTGCTCTGCACTAGAAGTAGGCATTTCTGTTGTTGATGAAATTAATTCTGATGTATTTTGTCCTTCTGTCGTAGTAGACAATGAAGATGGAGAGGTACTTGTTGTGGAAATCATAGTTTCCGCAGTTGATCCACTTTCGCTTGTAGATGATTGTAATGAGGACGTACTCATAGGTGACATAGCTGTTGTAAATGTTGATTGAGCTGTCGTTGTAGGGTCTGTTTCTGTGGTAGAAGTAAACAGAGAGGTTTGTGTTTGCTGGCTTGTTGTTTGCTCTTCACTAGAAGAAGGCATTTCTGTTGTTGATGAAATTAATTCTGATGTACTTTGTCCTTCTGTTGAAATAGATGGTGAAAAAGGAGAGGTACCTGTTGTGTAAAGAGTGGTTTGCACCGTTGAGCCACTTTCACTTGTAGATGATTCTAATGTGGATGAAGCTGGAGAGGTACCTATCGAGGAAGATGTAGTTTCCAGTGTTGAACTTCTTTCACTTGTAGATGATTCAAATGTGATAATGGTTGTGGTCATAGCGGACATATCTGTTGTAATTGTTGATTTAGCTGTCGTTGTAGGTTCTGATTCTGTGGTAGAAGTAATCAGAGAGGTTTGTGTTTGCTGGCTTGATGTTAGCTCTGCACTAGAAGTAGGCATCTCTGCTGTTGATGAAATTAATTCTGATGTACTTTGTCCTTCTGTCATAGTAGACAATGAAGATGGAGAGGTACTTGTTGTGGATAAAATAGTTTCCGCTGTTGATCCACTTTCTCCTGTAGAGGATTCTAATGTGGACATACTCGTAGGTGACATAGCTGTTGTAAATGTTGATTGAGCTGTCGTTGTAGGTTCTGTTTCTATTGTAGAAGTAAACAGAGTGGTTTGTGTCTGCTGGCTTTTGGTTTGCTCTAAAGTGGATGAAGATATTTCTGTTTCTGATGAAGTTAATTCTGATGTACTTTGTCCTTCTTTTGAAGTAGATGGTGAAAAAGGAGAGGTACCTGTTGTGTAAAGAGTGGTTTGTACCGTTGATCCACTTTCACTTGTAGATGATGTTAATGCGGACAAAGCTGGAGAGGTACCTATCGAGGAAGATGTAGTTTCCAGTGTTGAACTTATTTCACTTGTAGATGATTCAAATGTGGTAGTGGTCTTAGCAGACATATCTGTTGTAAATGTTGATTGAGCTGTCGTTGTAGGTTCTGTTTCTGTGGTAGAAGTAAACAGAGATGTTTGTGTTTGCTGGCTTGTTGTTAGCTCTGCACTAGAAGTAGGCATTTCTGTTGTTGATGAAATTAATTCTGATGTACTTTGTCTGTCTGTTGCAGTAGATGGTGAAGCTGGAGAGGTGCCCATCGAGGAAGATGTAGTCTCCATTGTTGAACTTCTTTCACTTGTAGATGATTCAAATGTGGTAGTGGTCATAGCGGACATATCTGTTGTAAATGTTGATTGAGCTGTCGTTGTAGGTTCTGTTTCTGTGGTAGAAGTAAACACAGAGGTTTGTGTTTGCTGGCTTGTTGTTTGCTCTGAATTAGAAGTAGGCATTTCTGCTGTTGATGAAATTAATTCTGATGTACTCTGTCCTTCTTTCATAGTAGACAACGAAGAAGGAGTGGTACTTGTTGTGGATATCACAGTGTCCGCAGTTGATCCACTTTCACTTGTAGATGATTGTAATGTGGACAAGCTCGTAGGTGAAATAGCTGTTGTAAATGCTGATTGAGCTGTCATTGTAGATTCTGTTTCTATGGTGGAAGTAAACCGAGTGGTTTGTGTCTGCTGGCTTGTGGTTTTCTCTACAGTGGATGAAGATATTTCAGTTGCTGATGAAGTTAATTCTGATGTACTTTGTCCTTCTGTCGTCATAGATTGTGAAGATGGAGAGGTACCTGTTGTGTAAAGAGTAGTTTGCTCCGTATATCCACTTTCACTTGTAGAAGATTCTAACGTGGACGTGCTCCTTGGGGACATAGCTGTTGTAAATGTTGATTGATCTACCGTTGTAGGTTCTGTCTCTGTGGTAGAAGTAAACAGAGAACTTTGTGTCTCCTGGGTTGTTGTTTGCTCTGCACTTGAAGTAGGCATTTCCGTTGTTGATGAAATTAATTCTGATGTACTTTGTACTTCTATCGTAGAAGATGGTGAAGATGGAGAGGTGCCTATCGAGGAAGATGTAGTTTGCAGTGTTGAACTTCTTTCACTTGTAGATGATTCTAATTTGGACATACTCGTAGGTGACATAGCTGTTGCAAATGTTGATTGAGCTGTCGTTGTAGGGTATGTTTCTGTGGTAGAAGTAAACAGAGAGGTTTGTCTTTGCTGGCTTGTTGTTTGCTCTTCATTAGAAGTAGGCATTTCTGTTGTTGATGAAATTAATTCTGATGTGCTTTGTACTTCTGTTGAAGTAGATGGTGAAAAAGGAGAGGTACCTGTTGTGTAAAGAGTGGTTTGCACCGTTGATCCACTTTCACTTGTAGATGATTCTAATGTGGACGAAGCTGGAGAGGTACCTATCGAGGAAGATGTAGTTTCCAGTGTTGAACTTCTTTTACTTGTAGATGATTCAAATGTGGTAGTGCTCATAGCGGACATATCTGTTGTAAATGTTGATTGAGCTGTCGTTGTAGGTTCTGTTCTTGTGTTAGAAGTAAACAGAGAGGTTTGTGTTTGCTGGCTTGTTGTTAGCTCTGCACTAGAAGTAGGCATTTCTGTTGTTGATGAAATTAATTCTGATGTACTTTGTCTGTCTTTTGCAGTAGATGGTGAAAATGGAGAGGAGCCTATCGAGGAAGATGTAGTTTCCAGTGTTGAACTTCTTTCACTTGTAGATGATTCAAATGTGGTAGTGGTCATAGCGGACATATCTGTTGTAAATGTTGATTGAGCTGTCGTTGTAGGGTCTATTTCTGTTGTAGAAGTAAACAGAGAAGTTAGTGTTTGCTGGCTTTTTGTTTGCTCTGCACTAGAAGTAGGCATTTCTGTTGTTGATGAAATTAATTCTGATGTACTTTGTCCTTCTGTCGTAGTAGACAATGAAGATGGAGAGGTACCTATCGAGGCAGATGTAGTTTCCAGTGTTGAACTTCTTTCGCTTGTAGATGATTCAAATGTGGTAGTGGTCATAGCGGACATATCTGTTGTAAATGTTGATGGAGCTGTCGTTGTAGGTTCTGTTTCTGTGGTAGAAGTAAACAGAGAGGTTTGTGTTTGCTGGCTTGTTGTTTGCTCTACACTAGAAGTAGGCATTTCTGCTGTTGATGAAATTAATTCTGATGTGCTTTGTCCTTCTGTCATAGTAGACAATGAAGATGGAGAGGTACTTGTTGTGGATAACATAGTTTCCGCTGTTGATCCACTTTCACCTGTAGAGGATTCTAATGTGGACATACTCGTAGGTGACATAGCTGTTGTAAATGTTGATTGAGCTGTCGTTGTAGGCTCTGTTTCTATTGTAGAAGTAAACAGAGTGGTTTGTGTCTGCTGGCTTGTGGTTTGCTCTAAAGTGGATGAAGATATTTCTGTTGTAGATGAAATCAATTCTGATGTATTTTGTCCTTCTGTCGTTGTAGATGGTGAAGCTGGAGAGGTATCTATCGAGGAAGATGTAGTTTCCAGTGTTGAACTTCTTTCACTTGTAGATAATTCAAATGTGGTAGTGGTCTTACCAGACATATCTGTTGTAAATGTTGATTGAGCTGTCATTGTAGGTTCTGTTTCTGTGGTAGAAGTAAACAGAGATGCTTGTGTTTGCTGGCTTGTTGTTAGCTCTGCACTAGAAGTAGGCATTTCTGTTGTTGATGAAATCAATTCTGATGTACTTTGTCCGTCTGCTGCAGTATATGGTGAAGATGGAGAGGTACCTATTGAAGAAGATGTAGTTTCCAGTGTTGAACTTATTTCACTTGTAGATGATTCAAATGTGGTAGTGGACTTAGCAGACATATCTGTTGTAAATGTTGATTGAGCTGTCGTTGTAGGTTCTGTTTCTGTGATAGAAGTAAACAGAGAGGTTTGTGTTTGCTGGCTTGTTGTTTGCTCTGCACTAGAAGTAGGCATTTCTGCTGTTGATGAAATTAATTCTGATGTGCTTTGTCCTTCTGTCATAGTAAACAATGAAGATGGAGAGGTACTTGTTGTGGATGACATAGTTTCCGCTGTTGATCCACTTTCACCTGTAGAGGATTCTAATGTGGACATACTCGTAGGTGACATAGCTGTTGTAAATGTTGATTGAGCTGTCGTTGTAGGCTCTGTTTCTATTGTAGAAGTAAACAGAGTGGTTTGTGTCTGCTGGCTTGTGGTGTGCTCTAAAGTGGATGAAGATATTTCTGTTGTAGATGAAATCAATTCTGATGTACTTTGTCCTTCTGTCGTTGTAGATGGTGAAGCTGGAGAGGTACCTATCGAGGAAGATGTAGTTTCCAGTGCTGAAATTCTTTCACTTGTAGATAATTCAAATGTGGTAGTGGTCATAGTGGAAATATCTGTTGTAAATGTTGATTGAGCTATCGTTGTAGGGTCTGTTTCTGTGGTAGAAGTAAACAGAGAAGTTTGTGTTTGCTGGCTTGTTTGCTCTGCACTAGAAGTAGGCATTTCTGTTGTTGATGAAATTAATTCTGATGTATTTTGTCCTTCTGTCGTAGTAGACAATGAAGATGGAGAGGTACTTGTTGTGGAAATCATAGTTTCCGCAGTTGATCCACTTTCGCTTGTAGATGATTGTAATGAGGACGTACTCATAGGTGACATAGCTGTTGTAAATGTTGATTGAGCTGTCGTTGTAGGGTCTGTTTCTGTGGTAGAAGTAAACAGAGAGGTTTGTGTTTGCTGGCTTGTTGTTTGCTCTTCACTAGAAGAAGGCATTTCTGTTGTTGATGAAATTAATTCTGATGTACTTTGTCCTTCTGTTGAAATAGATGGTGAAAAAGGAGAGGTACCTGTTGTGTAAAGAGTGGTTTGCACCGTTGAGCCACTTTCACTTGTAGATGATTCTAATGTGGATGAAGCTGGAGAGGTACCTATCGAGGAAGATGTAGTTTCCAGTGTTGAACTTCTTTCACTTGTAGATGATTCAAATGTGATAATGGTTGTGGTCATAGCGGACATATCTGTTGTAATTGTTGATTTAGCTGTCGTTGTAGGTTCTGATTCTGTGGTAGAAGTAATCAGAGAGGTTTGTGTTTGCTGGCTTGATGTTAGCTCTGCACTAGAAGTAGGCATTTCTGTTGTTGATGAAACCAATTCTGATGTACTTTGTCCGTCTGTTGCAGTAGATGGTGAAGATGGAGAGGTACCTATCAAGGAAGTAGTAGTTTCCAGTGTTGAACTTCTTTCACTTGTAGATGATTCAAATGTGGTAGTGGTCATAGCGGGCATATCTGTTGTAAATGTTGATTGATCTATCGTTGTAGGTTCTGCTTCTGTGTAGAATTGAACATAGAGGTTTGTGTCTGCTGGCTTGTTGTTTGCTCTGCACAAGAAGTAGGCATCTCTGCTGTTGATGAAATTAATTCTGATGTACTTTGTCCTTCTGTCATAGTAGACAATGAAGATGGAGAGGTTATTGTTGTGGATAACATAGTTTCCGCTGTTGATCCACTTTCACCTGTAGAGGATTCTAATGTGGACATACTCGTAGGGGACATAGCTGCTGTAAATGTTGATTGAGCTGTAGATTCTGATTCTGTTGTAGAACTAAACTGAGTAGTTTGTGCCTGCTGGCTTGTTGTTTGCTCTACAGTTGATAAAGATATTTCTGTTGCTGATGAAGTTAATTCTGATGTACTTTGTCCTTCTTCCGTCGTAGATGGTGAAGCTGGAGTGGCACCTATTGAGGAAGATGAAGTTTCCAGTGTTGAACTTCTTTCACTTGTAGATGGTTCTAATGTGGTAGTGGTCATAGCGGGCATATCTGTTGTAAATGTTGATTGAGCTGTCGTTGTAGGGTCTGTTTCTATGGTAGAAGTAAACAGAGTGGTTTGTGTCTGCTGGCTTGAGGTTTGCTCTACAGTGGATGAAGATATATCTGTTGTTGATGAAATTAATTCTGATGTACTTTGTCCTTCTGTTGAAGTAGATGGTGAAAAAGGAGAGGTACCTGTTGTGTAAAGAGTGGTTTGCACCGTTGATCCACTTTCACTTGTAGATGATGTTAATGTGGACAAAGCTGGAGAGGTACCTATCGAGGCAGATGTAGTTTCCAGTGTTGAACTTATTTCACTTGTAGATGATTCAAATGTGGTAGTGGTCTTAGCAGACATATCTGTTGTAAATGTTGATTGAGCTGTCGTTGTAGGTTCTGTTTCTGTGGTAGAAGTAAACAGAGATGTTTGTGTTTGCTGGCTTGTTGTTAGCTCTGCACTAGAAGTAGGCATTTCTGTTGTTGATGAAATCAATTCTGATGTGCTTTGTCCTTCTGTCATAGTAGACAATGAAGATGGAGAGGTACTTGTTGTGGATAAAATAGTTTCCGCTGTTGACCCACTTTCTCCTGTAGAGGATTCTAATGTGGACATACTCGTAGGTGACATAGCTGTTGTAAATGTTGATTGAGCTGTCGTTGTAGGTTCTGTTTCTATTGTAGAAGTAAACAGAGTGGTTTGTGTCTGCTGGCTTTTGGTTTGCTCTAAAGTGGATGAAGATATTTCTGTTTCTGATGAAGTTAATTCTGATGTACTTTGTCCTTCTGTTGAAGTAGATGGTGAAAAAGGAGAGGTACCTGTTGTGTAAAGAGTGGTTTGTACCGTTGATCCACTTTCACTTGTAGATGATGTTAATGCGGACAAAGCTGGAGAGGTACCTATCGAGGAAGATGTAGTTTCCAGTGTTGAACTTATTTCACTTGTAGATGATTCAAATGTGGTAGTGGTCTTAGCAGACATATCTGTTGTAAATGTTGATTGAGCTGTCGTTGTAGGTTCTGTTTCTGTGGTAGAAGTAAACAGAGATGTTTGTGTTTGCTGGCTTGTTGTTAGCTCTGCACTAGAAGTAGGCATTTCTGTTGTTGATGAAATTAATTCTGATGTACTTTGTCTGTCTGTTGCAGTAGATGGTGAAGCTGGAGAGGTGCCCATCGAGGAAGATGTAGTCTCCATTGTTGAACTTCTTTCACTTGTAGATGATTCAAATGTGGTAGTGGTCATAGCGGACATATCTGTTGTAAATGTTGATTGAGCTGTCGTTGTAGGTTCTGTTTCTGTGGTAGAAGTAAACACAGAGGTTTGTGTTTGCTGGCTTGTTGTTTGCTCTGAATTAGAAGTAGGCATTTCTGCTGTTGATGAAATTAATTCTGATGTACTCTGTCCTTCTTTCATAGTAGACAACGAAGAAGGAGTGGTACTTGTTGTGGATATCACAGTGTCCGCAGTTGATCCACTTTCACTTGTAGATGATTGTAATGTGGACAAGCTCGTAGGTGAAATAGCTGTTGTAAATGCTGATTGAGCTGTCATTGTAGATTCTGTTTCTATGGTGGAAGTAAACGAGTGGTTTGTGTCTGCTGGCTTGTGGTTTTCTCTACAGTGGATGAAGATATTTCAGTTGCTGATGAAGTTAATTCTGATGTACTTTGTCCTTCTGTCGTCATAGATTGTGAAGATGGAGAGGTACCTGTTGTGTAAAGAGTAGTTTGCTCCGTATATCCACGTTCACTTGTAGAAGATTCTAACGTGGACGTGCTCCTTGGGGACATAGCTGTTGTAAATGTTGATTGATCTACCGTTGTAGGTTCTGTCTCTGTGGTAGAAGTAAACAGAGAACTTTGTGTCTCCTGGGTTGTTGTTTGCTCTGCACTTGAAGTAGGCATTTCCGTTGTTGATGAAATTAATTCTGATGTACTTTGTACTTCTATCGTAGAAGATGGTGAAGATGGAGAGGTGCCTATCGAGGAAGATGTAGTTTGCAGTGTTGAACTTCTTTCACTTGTAGATGATTCTAATTTGGACATACTCATAGGTGACATAGCTGTTGCAAATGTTGATTGAGCTGTCGTTGTAGGGTATGTTTCTGTGGTAGAAGTAAACAGAGAGGTTTGTCTTTGCTGGCTTGTTGTTTGCTCTTCACTAGAAGTAGGCATTTCTGTTGTTGATGAAATTAATTCTGATGTGCTTTGTACTTCTGTTGAAGTAGATGGTGAAAAAGGAGAGGTACCTGTTGTGTAAAGAGTGGTTTGCACCGTTGATCCACTTTCACTTGTAGATGATTCTAATGTGGACGAAGCTGGAGAGGTACCTATCGAGGAAGATGTAGTTTCCAGTGTTGAACTTCTTTTACTTGTAGATGATTCAAATGTGGTAGTGCTCATAGCGGACATATCTGTTGTAAATGTTGATTGAGCTGTCGTTGTAGGTTCTGTTCTTGTGTTAGAAGTAAACAGAGAGGTTTGTGTTTGCTGGCTTGTTGTTAGCTCTGCACTAGAAGTAGGCATTTCTGTTGTTGATGAAATTAATTCTGATGTACTTTGTCTGTCTTTTGCAGTAGATGGTGAAAATGGAGAGGAGCCTATCGAGGAAGATGTAGTTTCCAGTGTTGAACTTCTTTCACTTGTAGATGATTCAAATGTGGTAGTGGTCATAGCGGACATATCTGTTGTAAATGTTGATTGAGCTGTCGTTGTAGGGTCTATTTCTGTTGTAGAAGTAAACAGAGAAGTTAGTGTTTGCTGGCTTGTTGTTTGCTCTGCACTAGAAGTAGGCATTTCTGTTGTTGATGAAATTAATTCTGATGTACTTTGTCCTTCTGTCGTAGTAGACAATGAAGATGGAGAGGTACCTATCGAGGCAGATGTAGTTTCCAGTGTTGAACTTCTTTCGCTTGTAGATGATTCAAATGTGGTAGTGGTCATAGCGGACATATCTGTTGTAAATGTTGATGGAGCTGTCGTTGTAGGTTCTGTTTCTGTGGTAGAAGTAAACAGAGAGGTTTGTGTTTGCTGGCTTGTTGTTTGCTCTACACTAGAAGTAGGCATTTCTGCTGTTGATGAAATTAATTCTGATGTGCTTTGTCCTTCTGTCATAGTAAACAATGAAGATGGAGAGGTACTTGTTGTGGATGACATAGTTTCCGCTGTTGATCCACTTTCACCTGTAGAGGATTCTAATGTGGACATACTCGTAGGTGACATAGCTGTTGTAAATGTTGATTGAGCTGTCGTTGTAGGTTCTGTTTCTAAGGTAGAAATAAACAGAGTGGTTTGTTTCTGCTGGCTTGTGTTTGCTCTACAGTTGATGAAGATATTTCTATTTCTGATGAAGTTAATTCTGATGTACTTTGTCTTTCTGTTGAAGTAGATGGTGAAAAAGGAGAGGTACCTGTTGCGTAAAGAGTAGATTGCACCGTTGAACCACTTTCACTTGTGGACATACTCGTAGGTGACATATCTGTTGTAAATGTTGATTGAGCTGTCGTTGTAGGGTCTGTTTCTGTTGTAGAAGTAAACAGAGATGTTTGTGTTTGCTGGCTTGTTGTTAGCTCTGCACTAGAAGTAGGCATTTCTGTTGTTGATGAAATTAATTCTGATGTACTTTGTCCGTCTTCTGCAGTAGATGGTGAAGATGGAGATGTACCTATCGAGGAAGATGAAGTTTCCAGTGTTGAACTTATTTCACTGGTAGATGATTCAAATATGGTAGTGGTCATAGTAGACATATATGTTGAAAATGTTGATTGAGCTGTCGTTGTAGGTTCTGTTTTTGTGGTAGAAGTAAACACAGAAGTTTGTGTTTGCTGGCTTGTTGTTTGCTCTGCACTAGAAGTAGGCATTTCTGCTGTTGATGAAATTAATTCTGATGTGCTTTGTCCTTCTGTCATAGTAGACAATGAAGATGGAGAGGTACTTGTTGTGGATAAAATAGTTTCCGCTGTTGATCCACTTTCTCCTGTAGAGGATTCTAATGTGGACATACTCGTAGGTGACATAGCTGTTGTAAATGTTGATTGAGCTGTCGTTGTAGGTTCTGTTTCTATTGTAGAAGTAAACAGAGTGGTTTGTGTCTGCTGGCTTTTGGTTTGCTCTAAAGTGGATGAAGATATTTCTGTTTCTGATGAAGTTAATTCTGATGTACTTTGTCCTTCTGTTGAAGTAGATGGTGAAAAAGGAGAGGTACCTGTTGTGTAAAGAGTGGTTTGTACCGTTGATCCACTTTCACTTGTAGATGATGTTAATGCGGACAAAGCTGGAGAGGTACCTATCGAGGAAGATGTAGTTTCCAGTGTTGAACTTCTTTCACTTGTAGATGATTCAAATGTGGTAGTGGTCTTAGCAGACATATCTGTTGTAAATGTTGATTGAGCTGTCGTTGTAGGTTCTGTTTCTGTGGTAGAAGTAAACAGAGATGTTTGTGTTTGCTGGCTTGTTGTTAGCTCTGCACTAGAAGTAGGCATTTCTGTTGTTGATGAAATTAATTCTGATGTTCCTTCTGTCGTAGTAGACAATGAAGATGGAGAGGTAATTTTTGTGGATAACATAGTTTCCGCTGTTGATCCACTTTCACCTGTAGAGGATTCTAATGTGGACATACTCGTAAGGGACATAGCTGCTGTAAATGTTGATTGAGCTGTAGATTCTGATTCTGTTGTAGAACTAAACTGAGTAGTTTGTGCCTGCTGGCTTGTTGTTTGCTCTACAGTTGATAAAGATATTTCTGTTGTTGATGAAGTTAATTCTGATGTACTTTGTCCTTCTTCCGTCGTAGATGGTGAAGCTGGAGTGGCACCTATTGAGGAAGATGAAGTTTCCAGTGTTGAACTTCTTTCACTTGTAGATGGTTCAAATGTGGTAGTGGTCATAGCGGGCATATCTGTTGTAAATGTTGATTGAGCTGTCGTTGTAGGGTCTGTTTCTATGGTAGAAGTAAACAGAGTGGTTTGTGTCTGCTGGCTTGAGGTTTGCTCTACAGTGGATGAAGATATTTCTGTTTTGATGAAGTTAATTCTGATGTACTTTGTCCTTCTGTTGAAGTAGATGGTGAAAAAGGAGAGGTACCTGTTGTGTAAAGAGTGGTTTGCACCGTTGATCCACTTTCACTTGTAGATGATGTTAATGTGGACAAAGCTGGAGAGGTACCTATCGAGGAAGATGAAGTTTCCAGTGTTGAACTTATTTCACTGGTAGATGATTCAAATGTGGTAGTGGTCATAGTAGACATATATGTTGAAAATGTTGATGGAGCTGTCGTTGTAGTTTCTGTTTCTGTGGTAGAAGTAAACACAGAAGTTTGTGTTTGCTGGCTTGTTGTTTGCTCTGCACTAGAAGTAGGCATTTCTGCTGTTGATGAAATTAATTCTGATGTGCTTTGTCCTTCTGTCATAGTAGACAATGAAGATGGAGAGGTACTTGTTGTGGATAAAATAGTTTCCACTGTTGATCCACTTTCTCCTGTAGAGGATTCTAATGTGGACATACTCGTAGGTGACATAGCTGTTGTAAATGTTGATTGAGCTGTCGTTGTAGGTTCTGTTTCTATTGTAGAAGTAAACAGAGTGGTTTGTGTCTGCAGGCTTTTGGTTTGCTCTAAAGTGGATGAAGATATTTCTGTTTCTGATGAAGTTAATTCTGATGTACTTTGTCCTTCTGTTGAAGTAGATGGTGAAAAAGGAGAGGTACCTGTTGTGTAAAGAGTGGTTTGTACCGTTGATCCACTTTCACTTGTAGATGATGTTAATGTGGACAAAGCTGGAGAGGTACCTATCGAGGAAGATGTAGTTTCCAGTGTTGAACTTATTTCACTTGTAGATGATTCAAATGTGGTAGTGGTCTTAGCAGACATATCTGTTGTAAATGTTGATTGAGCTGTCGTTGTAGGTTCTGTTTCTGTGGTAGAAGTAAACAGAGATGTTTGTGTTTGCTGGCTTGTTGTTAGCTCTGCACTAGAAGTAGGCATTTCTGTTGTTGATGAAATCAATTCTGATGTACTTTGTCCTTCTGTTGCAGTAGATGGTGAAGATGGAGAGGTACCTATCGAGGAAGATGTAGTTTCCAGTGTTGAACTTCTTTCACTTGTAGATGATTCAATTGTGGTAGTGGTCATAGCGGACATATCTGTTGTAAATGTTGATTGAGCTGTCGTTGTAGGGTCTGTTTCTGTTGTAGAAGTAAACAGAGAAGTTAGTGTTTGCTGGCTTGTTGTTTGCTCTGCACTAGAAGTAGGCATTTCTGTTGTTGATGAAATTAATTCTGATGTACTTTGTCCTTCTGTCGTAGTAGACAATGAAGATGGAGAGGTAATTGTTGTGGAAATCATAGTTTCCGCAGTTGATCCACTTTCACTTGTAGATGATTTTAGTGAGGACATACTCGTAGGTGACATAGCTGTTGTAAATGTTGATTGAGCTGTCGTTGTAGGTTCTGTTTCTAAGGTAGAAATAAACAGAGTGGTTTGTGTCTGCTGGCATGTGGTTTGCTCTACAGTTGATGAAGATATTTCTGTTTCTGATGAAGTTAATTCTGATGTACTTTGTCTTTCTGTTGAAGTAGATGGTGAAAAAGGAGAGGTACCTGTTGTGTAAAGAGTAGATTGCACCGTTGAACCACTTTCACTTGTAGATGATTCTAATGTGGACAAAGCTGGAGAGGTACCCATCGAGGAAGATGTAGTCTCCAGTGTTGAACTTCTTTCACTTGTAGATGATTCAAATGTGGTAGTGGTCATAGCGGACATATCTGTTGTAAATGTTGATTGAGCTGTAGTTGTAGGTTCTGTTCCTGTGGTAGAAGTAAACAGAGAGGTTTGTGTTTGCTGGTTTGTTGTTAGCTCTGCACTAGAAGTAGGCATTTCTGTTGTTGATGAAATTAATTCTGATGTACTTTGTCTGTCTGTTGCAGTAGATGGTGAAGCTGGAGAGGTGCCCATCGAGGAAGATGTAGTCTCCATTGTTGAACTTCTTTCACTTGTAGATGATTCAAATGTGGTAGTGGTCATAGCGGACATATCTGTTGTAAATGTTGATTGAGCTGTCGTTGTAGGTTCTGTTTCTGTGGTAGAAGTAAACACAGAGGTTTGTGTTTGCTGGCTTGTTGTTTGCTCTGAATTAGAAGTAGGCATTTCTGCTGTTGATGAAATTAATTCTGATGTACTCTGTCCTTCTTTCATAGTAGACAACGAAGAAGGAGTGGTACTTGTTGTGGATATCACAGTGTCCGCAGTTGATCCACTTTCACTTGTAGATGATTGTAATGTGGACAAGCTCGTAGGTGAAATAGCTGTTGTAAATGCTGATTGAGCTGTCATTGTAGATTCTGTTTCTATGGTGGAAGTAAACCGAGTGGTTTGTGTCTGCTGGCTTGTGGTTTTCTCTACAGTGGATGAAGATATTTCAGTTGCTGATGAAGTTAATTCTGATGTATTTTGTCCTTCTGTCGTCATAGATTGTGAAGATGGAGAGGTACCTGTTGTGTAAAGAGTAGTTTGCTCCGTATATCCACGTTCACTTGTAGAAGATTCTAACGTGGACGTGCTCCTTGGGGACATAGCTGTTGTAAATGTGATGTTTAGGTGGGGATTGTTTAGGACTTAGTGGGTAGATTATGTTGTTGAGTATTTGTTTGTAACTAGTCAGTATAATTAGTAATGTGTCAGTAGTTTGAGTAATGAGATGTGTGATGAAGTGTATTGTAAGATTGTTGTTGTAGTATTGATGGTTGGTGTGTTGATGTGGTAGTGTAATTTGTTTAATTTAGTATTGCAAGTAGAGTGAGTTAGTAGATTGATGGTTGTCGTCTTGGATGTGTTCACTTGTAAGATGTTTTGTTGTACGTGTTTGCTGGTCGTGTGATATTCGATGTATTTGATGGTGTCTGTGTAGTGGAATGAGGTGTTTCTTGACTTAGTGGTATGCTATATGTCTGTGACACTGTATGTGGCATTTGTATTGTGAATGTTGGTGTATGATTGATACTTTGTAGATGTTTGTGTAATGAAGTCGGTCATGTGATAGCTGTCTGGTTGATTTTTCTTGTAGATATGTTTGTGCATGATATGTGTTTAATGTGTGTAAATGAGGTGTGTTGATGCTGCTTTTCGTGTACATTTAGTAGAATGAGTTCATGTGTCAGTATCTGTATGTTCTGATATGTATGTTCTTGTGTGATGTATGTGTGATTATTTCTGTGAATGTCTTTTGTAGTATGCATGTTGTAGTCTACTGTGTACATTTCGTTATGATGAGTCTGTGTCGTTTTCGGTGAATATTTGAGTATTAGTGAGTATGATTCTCTGTTTACTCTGTGTAGTGAATGATTATTGTGTGTTGAGACTGTTGTAATGTGATTATGTTGTGTCTCTGTGGAATGTTTTTGTGGAGTTGATTGTTTGTTGTGAATTTCGTGTGTGATGAGTACGTTTGATTTCTGTGTGTAATTTTGTAGTGGAGTAGTTGAGAGATGTGTAGGTTTACTAGATGTATTTGTGTTGATTTGAAATTTGATGTCTTGATAGCTTCTGTTGTTGTGAAATTGATGTACTTTGTCATTCATTGTCGTGTATATTGTATGGATGATTATCATGGTCTTGTAGTGACGATGATATATCGTGTGAAATGTTGTACTTGTGTTATCGATGTCTTAGATGTAGAGATATGGTCATGTGATGATGCTATCTGTAATAGTTGTTGTGAATTGTATCTGTTCTTGTAGAAGTACATGATGTTTGTGTGTAATGTGTGTTCTTTAAGTAGACATTGAGATTTTGCTCGATGTTCTGATCTTGGAGTGCATAGTGTTGCTTTGTACTTTTGATAGTTCTAATGTGGAGTAGTTCTGTGTTGTACATAGTTATGTAGCATTAGTGTAAGTACTCGTGTGAAGTAACAATGTTGTGTTGCTCTGTGTCTGTAGTTCGTAGAGTGATTCGTAGTGATCATACTGTTGATTTTGCTTGTGTGTATGAGTGGTGCTGTAGATTAATTGAGTCATGTGCTTTAGTTGTGTAATGTGTGTTATGTGTAGATGAACTTGGTAGTAGTGACTTCTGATGATTTTTTGTGCTTGATAGTTATGTAGAGTGTCATGTAGGATGCTAAAGTGTTGTCTGTTGATCTGTTTCGTTTAGAGTAAATTTGTGTGTAAGCTGTCTTTCTGTTTGTTGACTGTAGTTGAGTATGTAGTTTCTGTGTAGTAACATTGTGTTTCAGTTGTTGTATGATAGCTGTGAGTGATGATTTATGCTTGAGATAGATTCAGTGTATTTTTTGGTGATGTCTCTGTGGTGAAGTAGAGTATGTTGGAGATATTCTGATTAGTGTTGATTCAGTTGTATGATAGATTACTTGTTAGAGAGGCTTTGTGTTGTATTGTAGAGTAGATGAGTTTGGTTGTGGTGTGTCGACTAGTGCATATCTTAGTGATTGGTATGTTGCAATAGTGAGTGATTTCTTTGATGCTAGTTCATGTAATTTGAGAGGTATGTGGAATGTAGTGAAGGCAGTTGTAATTTTCAGTGTGTGATTCAATTCTGAGTAGATGAGTTGTGTTGTGTTGTGTGGAAGAGGATTTTGTTGTTGATAATTACGTTGCTTTGTCTTCGAAGATGAATGTGAGTTGTGGGATTCCGCTGTTGATCCACTTTCACCTGTAGAGGATTCTAATGTGGACATACTCGTAGGTGACATAGCTGTTGTAAATGTTGATTGAGCTGTCGTTGTAGGTTCTGTTTCTAAGGTAGAAATAAACAGAGTGGTTTGTTTCTGCTGGCTTGTGGTTTGCTCTACAGTTGATGAAGATATTTCTATTTCTGATGAAGTTAATTCTGATGTACTTTGTCTTTCTGTTGAAGTAGATGGTGAAAAAGGAGAGGTACCTGTTGCGTAAAGAGTAGATTGCACCGTTGAACCACTTTCACTTGTGGACATACTCGTAGGTGACATAGCTGTTGTAAATGTTGATTGAGCTGTCGTTGTAGTGTCTGTTTCTGTGGTAGAAATAAACAGAGAGGTTTGTGTTTGCTGGCTTGTTGTTAGCTCTGCACTAGAAGTAGGCATTTCTGCTGTTGATGAAATTAATTATTTTTTGTTATCAACAAAAAATTTTTTTCACACATAACACAATATAGCATCCAAAATATAACAAAACAACAGACACATACTCAACATCTCAAGGTCCAATCAAAAGGGAGGGAGAGAGGGAAGGACAGCAAGTACACAAAAGTCACTCCTTTATACAATCACGTATATCCAACAAAAAACACTGCCAAGCATCAATGGTCGAAGGCCTGGCCCCACCAACTCGCGCCGTTGCACATTCACACGTTACTATTTGCAGGAGGCTACAGATCCAATATGTTTTTCTACACATATGTGGTGCAAACCAGTTCTGTATTATTTTCTTCTTCGCAGCTGTAAAACCAGCAAACAACATTCTCTTTTGCATTGAACTAATACAGAGACCAGAATCATCATTAAGAAGACACAAACTTGGGTTAACAGACCAATCAATTCGCAGTAATGATGACAAAACCAGGTTTACATGTGTCCATAGACTGATGACGACAGGACATTCCCAAAACATATGCAGAAAAGTGCCTGATGATGTAGTGTTACATATATGGCAGTTTAAATTTGACTGTAGTTTCATTTTAAATCTTTTGTAAGGAGTTATGTATGCTCTATGAATGACTTTGAAGTGAATAAGACGGTGAGCCAGATTTTTAGATGTTAAACTGAGATTAGACCATACTCTCTCCCAGTCGACAGATAAATTAAGGTCAGATAATTCCCTATTCCAAATAGTTTTAATACAAAGAGGTTTTGTAATGCAATCAATCATTTTATTATGTATTAAGGAAACAGATGGCCGACCAGCAGATGGTGCAATCCAGTCCCGCATAGGATGAGAGGAAATAGAAGATGCCCACGGAACGCCATACGCTTTGAGAGCAGAAAGTAATTGAAGAAAGACAAAATATGCGGATGCTGGTAGACAAAATTTGGTTCTTAATGTCTGAAATGAACAGAGGCCCTGGTTATCACCACACATGTTTACACCTACAGAAGACCAAGAGGGTTGGACACATTGACGATTTCCACATACACAATTAAAATTGTGCCATAAAGGAGTACTGTTACAAAATTTGAAGGGTCCACCTATCCGACGTTCAACTGTTTTCCAGATTTTAATAGAGTTAGCCACAACCGGACCAAATTTAATCCCCTTTTTTTCCTGTGCCAGTAAATAAAATATCCTGCAGTCTATTTGATTTAACCTTGTCAGCTTCAATCACCCTCCATGAAACTGTAGATTGAGGATCAGCCCAATTATGAAGAGCCTTAAGATGGAACGACCAATAATATAATTCAAAATTTGGTACAGCCAGTCCTCCTGCGCTATTAGGATGTTGTAATGTGGTAAGTTTAATTCTGGGACATTTATCACTCCATATAAACTTAGAAATTATGGAGTTGATCTCCTTAAAGTAACCTGGAGGGGGAGAAAGTGGTAGCATAGAGAAAAAAAAATTAAATCGAGGTAACAAATTCATCTTAACAGTGGAGATTCTTCCTTGGAGAGAGACTTTAAGATTCTTCCATCTTTGAATGTCATTTTTAACCTTAACTAAAATGTTATTCAAATTGTCTCTGGCAATCTTATGAATGTTTTTATATATGGTAATGCCCAAATAGATGAAAGATTCCTTAATAGGGATTAGGGATGCATCGATCCGATACTCAGGATCGGTATCGGCTCCGATCCGGTGATTTTCCACGGATCGGGTATCGGAGAGACGAGACCGATCCAAATCCGATATTGTGTGTATAATATTTTGTGTTATTGTTAAGCCCCACGAAAGCACAAAAGCATTATAAAGCACCATAAAGTCAAAGTCCAAGTGTTCTGAAGCCGTTCCATAGTTTAATGTGAGGTACAGATGAATATTTAAGTGCTTTGAACTCCGGAGCTGCGCGCTGTGACTCCATGCTGCTTCAAGCGCATCATTCTTTGTACCGCTCTCTATTGGAGCTTTTCGTATTATAATACTTTTGCGCAATGAAATATTATTTATAGCGTTTCTTGTACTGTCCTATCAAGGCTATTAATAATCTAATGTATAGCACAGTAATGGAGGCAGCAACATATGATAGATAGGACTCCTCTATCATATGTTGCTGCCTTCATTACTGTGCTATATATTTAAAAGAAATGTCTTTTAATTTTGTAGTTTATATTTATAAATAAATACATTTACTTGTTTTCATTCATGTTTTTTACAACAATGCAAAGAGCAATGTGTAACATTTTACCAGATTTAGTCCTTCGCATATTCACTTTTATTTGTTCCCCTCTAAATAATGTTATTTCACTAAATGTTTAGATTTTATAAAATTGTGCACTCATGATTTTTCTAGAATAACTTTTGCTGCTAAATTATCCACTAACCTAGTTTATAATAGCATTTTTGTCATAGATTATGAATGGGCCTGTTTACACCTGGTCATTTCATGTGTTTTCTCTGATCGGATATCTATCTGATTTGTTAAAACATTTCCATTTACACTTGGCCACATAAATCTTCACAAAATGGATATAAATCCGATCTTCAATTCCCGTGTTGTATATACATTTAACGAAGTTCACGTCAATGAAATCAAAAGCACTGCATTTTATTAATTATCAGCTTATTTCCAGAACAAAGACCACAATATGAGAGCGCGCGGCATCAGCACTGGAAAGATAAGCTTGTCTTATACTTTTAATGAAGATGATTGTGTGTTGAGCATCTGCGTATTACTTTCAGTTTCATTCACGGCAGTTTGCGTGTCTGCTTGCTGAAGAGATACTCAGCTACTAATGTTGTAAATGTTGATTGAGCTGTTGTTGTAGGTTCTGTTTCTGTGGTAGAAGTAAACACAGAGGTTTGTGTTTGCTGGCTTGTTGTTTGCTCTGCACTAGAAGTAGGCATTTCTGCTGTAGATTAAATTAATTCTGATGTACTTTGTCCTTCTGTCATAGTAGACAATGAAGATGGAGTGGTACTTGTTGTGGATAACATAGTTTCCGCTGTTGATCCACTTTCACTTGTAGATGATTGTAATGTGGACAAACTCGTAGGTGATAGCTGTTGTAAATGCTGATTGAGCTGTCATTGTAGATTCTGTTTCTATGGTGGAGGTAAACAGAGTGGTTTGTGTCTGCTGGCTTGTGGTTTTCTCTACAGTGGATGAAGATATTTCTGTTTCTGATGAAGTTAATTCGGATGTACTCTGTCCTTCTGTTGAAGTAGATGGTGAAGATGGAGAGGTACCTGTTGTGTAAAGAGTAGTTTGCACCGTTGATCCACTTTCACTTGTAGATGATTGTAATGTGGACATACTTGTAGGTGATATAGCTGTTGTAAATGTTGATTGAGCTGTCGTTGTAGGGTCTGTTTCTATGGTAGAAGTAAACAGAGTGGTTTGTGTCTACTGGCTTGTGGTTTGCTCTACAGTGGATTAAGATATTTCAGTTGCTTATGAAGTTAATTCTGATGTACTTTGTCCTTCTGTCATCATAGATTGTGAAGATGGAGAGGTACCTGTTGTGTGAAGAGTAGTTTGCACCATTGATCCACTTTCACTTGTAGATGATTCTAACGTGGACGTGCTCGTTGGGGACATAGCTGTTGTAAATGTTGATTGATCTATTGTTGTAGGTTCTGTCTCTGTGGTAGAAGTAAACAGAGAAGTTTGTGTCTCCTGGGTTGTTGTTTGCTCTACACTTGAAGTAGGAATTTCTGTTGTTGATGAAATCAATTCTGATGTACTTTGTCCTTCTTCCGTCGTAGATGGTGAAGATGGAGAGGTACCTATCGAGGAAGATGTAGTTTCCAGTGTTGAATTTCTTTCACTTGTAGATGATTCAAATGTGGTAGTTGTTACGGGTCTGAAGAGACGTGAGACAGGTGGATCCATTCGCAAGGCTTTATTAATAAACATGGTCAATACAGGCAGGGTCGATCAATGGCAAACAGGTATGGCATGGGCAAGACACAAGAATAATCCAAGGCAAGCGTGGGTCGGAGATCAGCGTACAGAGTCCAGAGGGCTAGGCAGAGAGAGGGAACTAGGAACACGGGCAGGAATCAAACACGGCAAGGCAGACTAAAGATACTGGGAAACGCTTTGTATGTAGACTGTGCTAAACAATACTCGGCAGCGTGTGAATGAATGTCCATGGTATTTATAGTGCTTGTGTGTGCGTGTGATTGGGTGATGGTGATTGCGTGATTGTTTGCAGGTGCGTGCGGGATAAATGGTGAACAGCTGTGTGGGTGCAGTGGATGCTGGGAAATGTAGTCCTTAGTGTGATCTGTGACGGTGTGAAAGTCCATGTGGTGGGTGAGTGACCTCTAGTGGTGAGTGTCCGAAAGTTCGTGGCCTGGATTCGTGACATAGCCCCCCCCCAATGAGCGGCTTCCAGACGCTCCTATAATCCAGGGTGGAGCGGACGGAGCTGGTGCCCACCGGGGCGGAGTGGACGGAGCTGGGGCCCGCCAGGGTGGAGCGGACGGAGCTGGTGCCCACCGGGGCGGAGTGGACGGAGCCCGCCAGGGTGGAGCAGGCAGAACTGGAGCCCCCCAGGGCGGAGCAGACGGACCTGGAGTCCACCGGGGCAGAGTGGACGGGACTGGAGCCCCCCAGGGCGGAGCAGGCCGGACCGGAGCCCCCCAGGGTGGAGCAGGCGGGACCAGGACCCACCAGGGCGGAGCGGACGGGACTGGAGTCCCCCAGGGCAGAGCAGGCATGACAGGAGCTCCCCATGGCGGAGCCGACGGACCTGGAGCCCACCAGACCGGAGTAGGGCCGTAGCCTGGGCAGGAAACCATGTCTTGATCGGAGATCTGGGGGAAAACAGAGACAGACAACACAGAGGGAGCAGAGACAGACCACACAGGGAGAGTAGAGACAGACAACATAGAGAGAGCCATCCTGGTCTCAGGAGCCGTGACAGAGCAGGTCTGGGAGTCACAGGCAGCCTCCATAGCTGTGTCAGGACAGGGCGAGAGTTCATAGATGGCCTCCATGGCCGGGGCAGGACAGGGCGAGAGTTCATAGACAGCCTCCATGGCCGGGGCAGGACAGGGCGAGAGTTCATAAACGGCCTCCTTAGCCGTGACAGGACAGGGCGAGAGTTCATAGATGGCCTCCTTAGCCGTGACAGGACAGGGCGAGAGTTCATAGACGGCCTCCTTAGCCGTGACAGGACAGGGCGAGAGTTCATAGACGGCCTCCTTAGCCGTGACAGGACAAGGCGAGAGTTCATAGACGGCCTCCTTAGCCGTGACAGGACAAGATGAGAGTTCATGGGAGGATACCACCGACACCTCTGGAGGTTCTGCAGCTAATGCCGCCACCTCTGGAGGTTCTACGGTGGTACCATGACCGGGTGAGAGTATATTGCTGGGCACCACCACCTTGCAAGGGACTGAGGCGAGCATCACCGCTTGGGGAGGTTCTGCGGCAGCTGCCCTCCCTTGGGGCAGTACAGTGGTGGTGTAGGTGGCCCAAATGCAACATAGTGCCATCCCCACCCTGGGAAGCACTTCAGACAGGGTGATCAGTTCATGGACAGAAGGATCTGAGTGAGTGGACTTGGGGATACCAGCAGTGCGTACAGACACCAGCGGTGCATCCCTCAAGCTGGATATCAACCGGAGAACTTGAAGGACTGGCCTTGAATCTCTGGGTGGGATAGGTTCTGGCTGAGGAGCTGAGACGTGAAGCGGCTCTGGTTGAGGAGCTGAGACGTGAAGCGGCTCTGGCTGAGGAGCTGAGACGTGAAGCGGTTCTGGCTGAGGAGCTGAGACGTGAAGAGGCTCTGGCTGAGGAGCTGAGACGTGAAGAGGCTCTGGCTGAGGAGCTGAGACGTGAAGAGGCTCTGGCTGAGGAGCTGAGACGTGGACTGACTCTGGCTGGTCAGCTGCGACGTGGACTGACTCTGGCTGGTCAGCTGCGACGTGGACTGACTCTGGCTGGTCAGCTGCGACGTGGACTGACTCTGGCTGGTCAGATGCGACGTGGACTGACTCTGGCTGGTCAGATGCGACGTGGCGTGACTCTGGCTGGTCAGATGCGACGTGGCGTGACTCTGGCTGGTCAGCTGAGACGTGCTGTGACTCTGGCTGGAGAGCTGAGGCGTGGCGTGACTCTGGCTGGAGAGCTGAGGCGTGGCGTGACTCTGGCTGGAGAGCTGAGGCGTGGCGTGACTCTGGCTGGAGAGCTGAGGCGTGGCGTGACTCTGGCTGGAGAGCTGAGGCGTGGCGTGACTCTGGCTGGAGAGCTGAGGCGTGGCGTGACTCTGGCTGGAGAGCTGAGGCGTGGCGTGACTCTGGCTGGAGAGCTGAGGCGTGGCGTGACTCTGGCTGGAGAGCTGAGGCGTGGCGTGACTCTGGCTGGAGAGCTGAGGCGTGGCGTGACTCGGGCTGGAGAGCTGAGGCATGGCGTGACTCGGGCTGGTCAATTGTGGCTTGACTCGGCTCACGGAGATCACAGGTGGCTTGGCTTGACACGTGACAATTAACTGTGGCTTGGCTTGACTTGTGGTGGTCAACTGTGCTTTGGCTTGACTCCCGGAGATCACTGGTGGCTGGGCTTGACTTGTGACAATCAACTGTGCCTTGGCTTGACTTGTGATGATCAGCTGTGGCTTGGCTTGACTTGTGACGATCAACTGTGGCTTGGCTTGACTCACGGAGATCACTGGTGGCTTGGCTTGACTTGGGATGATCAACTGTGCTTTGGCTTGACTTGTGACGATCAACTGTGGCTTTGCTTGACTTGTGACGACCAACTGTGGCTTTGCTTGACTTGTGACGATCAACTGTGCTTTGGTTTGACTTGTGATGATCAACTGTAGCTGGACTTGACTTGTGACGATCAACTGTGCTTTGGCTTGACCTGTGATGATCAGCTGGGCTTTGGCTTGACTTATGATGATCAACCGTGCTCTGGTTTGCCTCTTTAACAGCAGCGGTGACTTGACTTGACTCTTTAACAGCAGCGGTGACTTGACTTGACTCTTTAACAACAGCGGTGACTTGACTTGCCTCTTTAACAGCAGCGGTGACTTGACTTGACTCTTTAACAGCAGCGGTGACTTGACTTGACTCTTTAACAGCAGCGGTGACTTGACTTGACTCTTTAACAGCAGTGACATGACGAGGTGTTGTTGTGGCCGCCATTTTGTGAGCGTACTCTAGCGCAGCTGCGATGTCACAATTGGGTGTGATGTTTCGTTCCTCCGCAACACCCACAGTGAATGCTGAACCCACAGTCCATAAAGCATAATCCAGGAAATGACTTAGTGACAAACGAGGGGCATTTTGAATAATTTTTGCTTTTAACGGCTGGTTAAGGCCATCACAGAAAAAGTCGATTAATAAACAGTCCGGTAAATCTGAGCCATTAGCCAAAGCCAAATATTCCGTGATGTAACTCTCAAGTGATCGAGTTCCCTGCTTGAGGGCTAGTAACAGGGTCGCTGTATCCATACCTGACCAATCTTGGTTGGGAAAGCCGCTGGATCCTTGTTTGGCCGAGTATTCTGTTACGGGTCTGAAGAGACGTGAGACAGGTGGATCCATTCGCAAGGCTTTATTAATAAACATGGTCAATACAGGCAGGGTCGATCAATGGCAAACAGGTATGGCATGGGCAAGACACAAGAATAATCCAAGGCAAGCGTGGGTCGGAGATCAGCGTACAGAGTCCAGAGGGCTAGGCAGAGAGAGGGAACTAGGAACACGGGCAGGAATCAAACACGGCAAGGCAGACTAAAGATACTGGGAAACGCTTTGTATGTAGACTGTGCTAAACAATACTCGGCAGCGTGTGAATGAATGTCCATGGTATTTATAGTGCTTGTGTGTGCGTGTGATTGGGTGATGGTGATTGCGTGATTGTTTGCAGGTGCGTGCGGGATAAATGGTGAACAGCTGTGTGGGTGCAGTGGATGCTGGGAAATGTAGTCCTTAGTGTGATCTGTGACGGTGTGAAAGTCCATGTGGTGGGTGAGTGACCTCTAGTGGTGAGTGTCCGAAAGTTCGTGGCCTGGATTCGTGACAGTAGTGCTCATAGCGGACATATCTGTTAATAATGTTGATTGAGATGTTGTTGCAGGTACTGTTTCTCTAGTAGAAGTAAACAGAGAGGTTTGTGTTTGCTGGCTTGTTGTTAGCTCTGCACTAGAAGTAGGCATTTCTGTTGTTGATTAAATTAATTCTGATGTACTTTGTCTGTCTGTTGCAGAAGATGGAGAGGTACATATCAAGGAAGATGTAGTTTCCAGTGTTGAACTTCTTTTACTTGTAGATGATTCAAATGTGGTAGTGCTCATAGCGGACATATCTGTTGTAAATGTTGATTGAGCTGTCGTTGTAGGTTCTGTTCTTGTGTTAGAAGTAAACAGAGAGAGGTTTGTGTTTGCTGGCTTGTTGTTAGCTCTGCACTAGAAGTAGGCATTTCTGTTGTTGATGAAATTAATTCTGATGTACTTTGTCTGTCTTTTGCAGTAGATGGTGAAAATGGAAGGAACCTATCAAGGAAGATGTAGTTTCCAGTGTTGAACTTCTTTCACTTGTAGATGATTCAAATGTGGTAGTGGTCATAGCGGACATATCTGTTGTAAATGTTGATTGAGCTGTCATTGTATGTTCTGTTTCTGTGGTAGAAGTAAACAGAGAGGTTTGTGTTTGCTGGCTTGTTGTTAGCTCTGCACTAGAAGTAGGCATTTCTGTTGTTGCTGAAACCAATTCTGATGTACTTTGTCCGTCTGTTGCAGTAGATGGTGAAGATGGAGAGGTACCTATCGAGGAAGATGTAGTTTCCAGTGTTGAACTTCTTTCACTTGTAGATGATTCAAATGTGGTAGTGGTCATAGCGGACATATCTGTTGTAAATGTTGATTGAGCTGTCGTTGTAGGGTCTGTTTCTGTTGTAGAAGTAAACAGAGAAGTTAGTGTTTGCTGGCTTGTTGTTTGCTCTGCACTAGAAGTAGGCATTTCTGTTGTTGATGAAATTAATTCTGATGTACTTTGTCCTTCTGTCGTAGTAGACAATGAAGATGGAGAGGTACCTATCGAGGCAGATGTAGTTTCCAGTGTTGAACTTCTTTCGCTTGTAGATGATTCAAATGTGGTAGTGGTCATAACAGACATAGCTGTTGTAAATGTTGATTGAGCTGTCGTTGTAGGGTCTGTTTCTGTGGTTGAAGTAAACAGAGAAGTTTGTGTTTGCTGGCTTGTTATTTGCTCTGCACTAGAAGTAGGCATTTCTGTTGTTGATGAAATTAATTCTGATGTACTTTGTCCTTCTGTCGTAGAAGACAATGAAGATGGAGAGGTACTTGTTGTGGATATCACAGTTTCTGCAGTTGATCCACTTTCACTTGTAGATGATTGTAATGTGGACAAACTCGTAGGTGACATAGCTGTTGTAAATGCTGATTTAGCTGTCATTGTAGGTTCTGTTTCTATGGTAGAATTAAACAGAGTGGTTTGTGTCTGCTGGCTTGTGGTTTGCTCTACAGTGGATGCAGATATTTCTGTTTTTGATTCAGTTAATTCTGATGTACTTTGTCCTTCTGTTGAAGTAGATGGTGAAAAAGGAGAGGTACCTGTTGTGTAAAGAGTGGTTTGCACCGTTTATCCACTTTCACTTATAGATGATTCTAATGTGGACGAAGCTGGAGAGATACCTATCAAGGAAGATATAGTTTCCAGTGTTGAACTTCTTTCACTTGTAGATGATTCTAATGTGGTCGTGCTCATAGGTGTCACAGCTCTTGTAAATGTTGATTGTTCTATCGTTGTAGATTCTGATTCTGTGGTAGAAGGAAGCTGAGTGGTTTGTGTCTGCTGGCTTGTTTGTTCTACACTAGATGAAGACATTCCTGTTACAGATGAAGTGAATTCTGATGTACTTTGTCCTTCGGTCGTAGGCGATGGTGGTGCCAGAGATGAAGGCGCACCTGTTGTGGATAATGTAGGTTCCAGTATTGAACCACCTTCAATGGTAGATGTTTGGAATGAGGTCATGCTCATGGATTCTGTGTCTGTGGTAGAGGTAAACTGGGTGGTTTGTGTCTGCTTGCTTGTTTGTTCAACACTAGATGATGATATTTATTTTGTAGATGAAGCAAATTCTGACATACTTTGTCCTTCCGTTATAGTAGAAAGAGAAAATGGAGTTGTACCTGTTGTGGATAGTGTAGGTTCCAGTGTTATAACACTTTCATTTGTAGATGACTGGAATGGGGTCATGCTCATGGATTCTGTGTCTGTGGTAGAAGTAAACTGAGAGGTTTGTGTCTGTTGGCTTGTTCGTTCAAAACTAGATGAAGACATTTCTATTGTAGATTAAGTGAATTCTTATGTATTTTCTTCTTCAGAGGTGACGGTGTTGCTGATGATGCCGGTGTA